>JANCMC010024695.1:344259-415610 GCA_024363005.1 Charaxes varanes
AGACGAAATAGATAACTTGGTATTCACGTCTACCTTCTGGATTCTGTTATCCAAATAGGAAGTCATCAAGTCCAAGACCGTACCATTAATAATAGTGGCTAAGTTTCCTGACCAATGTTTCGTTTTGAACAAAATCAAAAGTGTTGGACAAATCAATAACGATCCCAATAGAATGAAATGCGACTCCTCCCAGGCTTTAAATATATATTCTATAAGCTCAACATCAGCATCGATAGTTGAGCGAGCCCATGTAAAACAAACTGTTACAACATTAGATTATTTTTCTCAAAATGAGTAAGTAGTTGTACTATAATTAACTTTTCAAATTTTCTATTAAATTATTTAAATTTAGGCAATACAGAGAGTCAACAATTAGTGACTTATGTGCTTAAAGTTTATACAAATATTTGCACTTTGCCATGAGGTGTCGGTTAAAAACTGGCCTATGTACGCTTCAAACTTATCTAAATTCATCCCTGCTCATATCCTATTACAAAGATGGCATAACAATTGACATTGACAACAGAGAGATTGCCAAGTGACAAATCAAAAGTATCAAGCTCATGTATAATCTATGGTATCAAGATTAATTCAATATTCAATTCACAATTGTCACTGTCACCGGTAAAAGTAGTAACGATTGTGTTACTGATTTTAATTGATGATAACAATTATTATTTTTGTTTCTTATGCTGTCACATTTTTCAAAGATAATATAAAATATTCCTCAATAATTTTTATATTCTAATGAATAGATAACACAAAGACAAATTTATTTATATTTTAAGATGTGTAAGTGGTTTTATTGTAGATTTCATCACAAATGTGTAATCATTGCTGACTGTATATTTCTTATTCAATCTTTTTTTTAGTGACGGATATTCTACAACAGCCCTATAAGCTTGTTAAAGTGGATAATGGCGGTATTATTTTCGAAGTGATAGCCAAATCCACTGGTGAACAAGTCTCCCAAATAATAAATCTAATTGCTAAGGAATGCCCTCATACGTTGATATACGAGGTATGATGTTTTTATGTGCGGTTATGGTTTAAATGTACTGTGATTTTATATTTATTGGTCGGACTGTATAATATAAACCTTCGATTTTGAAATTTTTGAGTAGTAGAAAACAGTAAGTAGTAATGAATAACATACTTCTTCTTCCTCTTCGCGTTTCGTTTGTAAGCACTAAATTGGGTCTTCCCAGAACTTAGCCTCATCAACTGCCTTATCAGTAGCAGCCATTAAGTCCTCTTGCGTGCAGGTGTTAGGGCTCGCAGGGCAAGATAAAAGATGGCAAATTGTTTGAGTTGAACCGCACAAACAGCGACTCCAGTCCTCCACTCCATACCTTATACCGTTGAGCTATTGAGGCTCTAAACTGATAAAGTATAACCAAGGTTACTTTACTTTATGCCGGAGCTAGACATAGCTTCATTTGATTGGTCATTTTAATGATCTCGTAGTGTGGCCGGGGACTTTTTGTAGTACTTTGTAAAGTTTTGTAGTACTTTGTAGTCTTCAAGGACAAAAATGTACGGACACTTTGAGCTACGTCTGACTCCGGCATTAGAAAAATAATTAGTTTTATTTTATTCTTTATTTATAAAATTAAAAATTAACATTGTATATTACATTGAATTCAATCATAAACTTATTTCAGTTTTACTGTGAATCATAGCCATCGCATTTGGTGGATTTTTCTTGGGGAGCTTCCAACCAATAAAATTGAGCGGTTTTAGTGGACTGTATTTTTTATATATTAGGAATTGTTAGCAGCCTGTAAAATGTTCCAAGTGTTGAACCTAAATATACAGTTTAGTCGCTTGTTATATCACCAGAGGGAGTTTGATTTCATCAAATTGTTTAAATTTAAAATCCCGAATTGTTTAATAGTTTCCTCCCTTTATAAGGAATAATATAAGTTAGGATTATTGTTAAGTAATGGGATCAATACAAAAAAAAATTGTCTTAGAAATGAAACGAAATCATTGACTTGCTAAAAATAATTTATTTATTTAAGTTTCGTGAGTTTCATTTTCGCATCGAATGTTAACTTTCAATCAAAAATTATTTTTTTTCACACTGTTTATCGACGTTTGAACCTAAAATATGATATATTACTCATCAGCATCGGTGGTTCAGTGGTAGAATGCTCGCCTGCCACGCGGGCGGCCCGGGTTCGATTCCCGGCCGATGCAATCTTCCGCGTACCCGTAGTGGATCTGGCCAACTATCGGACAGATAAAGGAAGATCCACCCCCTGGGAGAGCCTTCCCATCTGATAAGTTTTTTAAGCTAAATGTATGTATCTATACTAATATATAAAGATTAAAACTTTGTTTCTTTGTTTGCTTGAACGCACTAATCTCAGGAACTAAAACTAAAAATTCTTTCAGTGCTACAAAGCCATTTATCGGAAAGTCTTTATATCGTCACGTCATAACTTGTCGCCGTAATTTTACGCGGACGAAATCGCGGGTAACAACTAGTAAACAATATGGTGCATTAAAAATGCAGGAACTCTTCTAAATTTATAGGTCTTGCCTTATCATGTATTTCTAAAAGAAATTAATTCGGTAGGTGGGGAGAGATTATTTATATTGGGCAATCGAAGCATTCAAATATTATCTATAAAATGACATACCAATATTTGTCCAACGTTGGACACAATACTCAATTTTTTCCTATACTTTCGACTTTAAAAATGATAACGGAGAAATGATTATTAAGATATCACTACAGCTACGTCATAAATAACTGAAGTTATTACATAACCTTTTTAATGTGGCGATAAATATTATCAGTATATGTAAATTTGTAACTTGATATCATTGATAAGATACGAATTAATAGTTTGTGCAAAAAAAAAAACTTAACAAACCAGAAATTGCAAATTATGGAATTGGGACAACTGCACTAAAAAAAGATCCGCAGAAGCGTTGCCGCCTTGAAGAAGATGCTCTATTCTTGAAGGTCCTTAAGCCGTAGGCATTCGGAAACACCGGAATTGGAAAATGATTTCACAGAGATATTGTGCGATAAAAGAAATATAAAACCCTACAATTAATAGGCTTTCGAACTTGGTTACGTAGCTGGCGACGTCGCCATAGCGTCACAGTGAGATAGGAGCCTAAAGGTCTATATTATCTCTATTCTGTGTATAGTGTAGCTATTAAATACAATAAAACACAACAAATGCACTTATAATTACAAGAAAAAGCGTTAATTTTTGGATATCCTGTATATACCAGTAGTTCCTGAGGTTAGCGCGTACAAGCAAACAAACAAACAAACAAACACTTCAGCTTTATATGTAACAAGTTATATATAACACGCGACATCGTTCGCGTAAAATTATGTGAAAACTTTTAGCGGTATGATATTATATAGCCTTCCTTGATAAATGATCTATCTAACGCTAAAAGAATTTTCAAATCGGAGCTGTAGTTCCTGAGATTAGCGCATTCAAGCAAACGAATAAACACACAAACTTCAGCTTTATATATTATTATAGAAAATCAGGAACCCTTCTTTTTCTCAAAAATAAAGGAGCGCATGTATATCCTGCCATATCTGCTAGCCGCCAGTGGAAGTCCTCTTGAACTGGACCCAGCCGTTTCAGAGATTACCCGTAACAAGGAGACACAAAATATATTTACGTTTTTGTTATCGCGTATATATAAATATTGTACATATTATTTTATAATTAAAATTAAAGCTTATAAATTGACTATGATTAAATTATATTTTTTTTGTTTCAGATTCTACCAAAATCAGGTATGTTGTTGACAAGTTTTTTTTTTATAATCTAAATAGCCTTTCGGCTTGATTTTTTTGTTCTAATATTATTGTGTTGTATATTCTTAGATTGTAAATGTGTACATTGTTGGAATATTAAACATAAAGTTTTCCGAACGATTGTTTGGTTTCCGTAATAGCCGCGTGTGGCGCTGTACAGTGAATTCAACTTAGAAGGGAAGTTTGACTGTAATATAACTTTATAAATGTGGTTTACAATTAAATGTAAGACTGGCTATAAATATCTATGTAACCTATAAAAGAGTTATATTTTTATATTTGTTTAAATTTACTTTATTAAATAAGAATTTCGCATGCGTGATTTAACAATTGTCTACTTTTGTTACTCTATTTCAGGATTATTCAAAATTTTGGCTAATTTTAAACGAATTTACCTAATCTCGAAAATAGTTAGGTGTAGCAAAAACCTAAATATTTTCTAGATAAACATTAATATATCTGCCGGTTTCGCCAGTTTATAACTATTTAGATATTCAGCTACATAATGTATTAAAGAAAATAAAGAAAACAGATAATTCCATTTCAACATCAAAAAGGGCGCCATAAGTTTTAGATTTATGGCTCCGAAACTGTCAACTCACTTTTATAGTATATATAGATACGTCATGGGCCTGGATGATGGATGGTAAAATTTCACCTAATATGACGCAGACGAAGTCGCACGTAACAGTCAATACATAGAGTAGTAAAAGTCGATTGTAGGAAAAACTTTCTTCATAGAAGTCTCTCAATAAAATAACATAATAATAATCAAGTAAAACAGACAGTCAAATGCCTTTAATCCTTTTTAATTAATGTCATTGTGTTTCTTATTCTTTTTCATTTTTTTATTTTTTATTTTAAATTGACATCTTATTAATATATTAATAATATGATTACATTGTGACCCGAAACTATTGACATATTATGCCATTAAACATTTTTATTAGATTTATTACATTATAATTTGACATTTTAATAAATATAAAATTAGCATCATAATAATTGCACGAATGTTATTGTAATTTGGTTTATTATTTGTTTTCGCAATGAGAATTAATCTTTGCGCACTTGTTTAAGCTGACACAGCTTCGTTACAAGATACGAATGGAGCAACGTCTCCTACATTTTCATCGTCAGGCTGACAACAAAAACATGACTTGTTTAATTAACTCGGTGGTGGTTTGTTTAACATGTTTATATTTTACTCTCACTGTTAAGCCGTCAAAGAAATATTCAAGTGTGTAGTATTATTTCTTAATTAATATGTCTTACAGCAGTAACTTAACTGGTGATTTGGTAATAACCAAACAGTAAGAAAAATATTACAATTAATACTAACTAATACAATTGAACTTGTCTATGTTATTAAAAAAATATTTGAAAAATGTATCTTTGTGTTAATACATACATTTTCCTTGTTGCAAAACTGAAAGTATTCTATACCTACTAGTAATCATTTCACTGGGATGGCATTATATAACAATTTCTTTATTGTTAACAACACTTCAATATGTAAAGGCAATTGATATCCAATTGCTGAATTCATATTGTATAATATGAAATTTGTATTTTTAGTATGGATGTAAATAAATACACTTTTGAATTTGAATGGCAGCCGAAATTGCGCCAATTAGTTGCCGACATTTGCATAACGCAATCTACGAAGAGAACGAGAAATACGACGGAAAAATATTGCCAAATAATGTTATTCGTGTATCAAATCAAATCGAATCAAATCAAAACGGATCGGATCAACAAATCAAATCAAATTGTATTTATTTGTGAAACACAGTAATATTAAGCTGACATCATCATTTTTGTAGTATCATGCGTTCACCAAATATTAATTTTAATAAGACTTCATTAAAATTATATTTTATTAAAATTATATTATAGTATCGATCTGTTCCTGGTCTAGACGTGACAGCATTGCCGCCACTTCACGCCGATCTCATGTGAGAAAGAGGTACTGGTACCCGGACGCACCGGCCGAATTCGACTACAAGCATGGCGCTACCTCTATTTAAATTATTATATTAAATTATTATAATAAAACATTACGCATACTAATGCCAAACGATATAGACGATATAGATAGATAGATATACCCTACAGCGGTATCAAGCTACTAAAATATAATCTAGGACAGTTGTTGTCTAGAACTAAATGTAGCTTCAAAGTAGCTGGAATGCCCTTTGCGTGTCTGCATAAACAATTACATACAATTTTCTTTCTACCAGAACGATATTATGGTCTTCGTTTCAACGTACTGTTGAAGAATAATTTATAAGTATAAGGTGCTTGCGTTCAACATAATATCTTTCCCGAAAATTCTAGAAGGAAATTAGATAGTTCGTTGTCTTTAAAACAAAATTAGGCAAAATAATCATGACGCTACCCAATTCAATTAGAAAGACAGGATTAAGGGAATGGGATGGAGTAAAAGGACATGGAGAGGAGAGAAAGGATGCAGACTACTGTCACGGACGGTATAGGGGGAGTAACAATAGCAGCAAGGGTGAATCTGACCATTTATCGGAGAGATAAAGGAAGATCCACCCCCTGGGAGTATAGTATATGCTTACGCAAATCTAAATAATAAATTTGTGGGCGAATTTCGACTGGCCGCGATCTCCAGTTGCAAAATACAAAACTGAAGTAGGTAATAGAGCAATAAATTGCACATATTATATGGCGAGGTATATATCAAGTTGGCATATTCCTTACAGCAGTAACTGGTAATTAAACTACAGCTGATACGGGTATTAATTCAAATTTCCAGAGCAAATTGCTGGCCACTTCATTTAGGGAACTTCGGCCGCCTAGTTACTGTATGATATATGTCCGTAGATATGTTACAACGGATATGTGTTGAGTGTTTTATATGACCTAGTATCTGTATATAACACTGACCTACTTTCAATTCATATACCAATAAAATTAAATAAATAATTTATATTCAAATAGAGCCTCAATAGCTCAACGGTATAAGGTATGGACTGAAATCCTCAAGGTATCCAATTCAAACCACACCATCGTTAGGATATTGACGCACCCTCTCTACAAGCTTTTAATTTAAGCTCAGTAGGAGGGGGAAAAGGAAATATTAGACATAACCAAAAAAAAGATTTCCTAATTTTCCTTTTAAAATGAAAATGAAAAATGATAATTTATACTAATATATAAAGCTGAAGAGTGTGTTTGAACGCCCTAATCTTAGGAACTACTGGTCCGATTTGAAAAATTCTTTGAATGTTGGATAATCTGTTTATCGAGGAAGGCTATATAGGTTACATATCATCACGCAGCCCATTTTTTACCTAATTTGACGTGAACGAAGTCGCGGGCACAGCTAGTAATAAATAAATGCACAGGACTATAAACAGGGCCGTCTGTGCCTAAGATAGCTTAATATCTGTATAATGGGTATTAGGTGACCGATATACATATACTCATATATTATATATAAAAAGGACATCTAAAGCCGCACTAGTGGGATTATACCAGCAATATTGACAAATATATACTGTGAAGCAACTGTAAGTATATCTATCACTTTAAATTACATATTAGCATTAGCTAGAATTAAATAACTTATAAGCTATTAAGCTAGACTGTAATTTTATAAAGTAGTAGCTACATTTTAAATATTTTATCAAAAAAAAAATAAGAGTACCATACCATATGTGCGCAATTTCCAAACTGTTTTTTTTTTATAGTACAAGTGGCAGACAAACACAGGATTAAGGAAGTCAGATGCGATGTAATGTAGGTCTAGAGTTTTATATTTCGCAGCCAAAGCCGCAGGTAGCAGAAAATACTTCAGTTTAGTAGAGTTTATTAAGTTTTAATTGAATATCAACCACCTGAACGGCTGTGCAAAGTTACTAACCAAAGTTTATAACTTCAGTACGGTCTAGAATTTATCAGTAGAATATACCATTTGAAGTGGAGTGAAGTGGGGTTTAGTGGGGCGAGGCGAGGCAAGTGAGGTAAGACTAGGACCATGAAATTAAATGCAATGGAAGTCAATTAAGGTTTTAATTATTTACGAGCTACATCAAGATTTAAAGTACCAATAGGTGTCTAGCACATCGCATCTAAGTACCAATTATTTTTTGTTTATTATTCTAGGTGCTCTTTTTTAAGACGGTTACAAATTTTCAATATTTCAGATAGAGCAATTTAGTCTGAATGTTTTCATCATTTTAATCATTTGTGAGCGAGTGAACTTACGTTTATTAAAGAATTTATTTATCCAGTAACAAAACCCCTGACATGAAAGCAGTCGAACCAAAAAAGACATTTCAGAGATAGATATGGCTTCTAATATAATAAAACTGCATCAAAGCGAATGGATTCGAGAGTGAAACCAGTGAGATGTACTGGCCCGATACAAAGTTACATCGGGCGCAAATACATCGCTCCGATGAGCATCGCGCGTTTAATATATCAGTAGCCCTGAAATGTATCCATTTGTACTTGTTCTGCTTCGACTAATCTGTTAATATTATTAGGAAATTATAGTATTTTAAGATACAACTGTCTAGACTGCCTAATATAACGGCAATGAAGACAATAAAGACGCTTAAGACATATATTCGACTTATAATAAAGGCTACATTAAAGCAAATGGGCCCAAGAGTGGAACCAGCGAGATGTACTGGACCGATACAAAGTTACATCGGGCGCAAATACATCGCTCCGATGAGCATCGCGCGGGTAATATATCAGTAGCCCTGAAATGTATCCATTTGTACTTGTTCTGCTTCGATTAATCCGTTAATATTTTCGAGGAGATCCATTTAACTATAAATTAATTTAAAAGAACTCTAACGTCCCATGACCATTAAATCCTCTTCAATATTACTATCAAATTAGCTAGCCCTTAATTAGTCTTTTAAAATTAGTCAATTAATTCTCTTTTAAAATGTTCACATGCACCGAAGGGGTCATACATACATTACGTCACACCAATTTCATGATTTTTGGACCCCTCCCCTTGGTGTGACGTCACATACTTTAAAAATAAATAAGAGATAATTTAAACAAAACTGCAAATTGATTTTTTTTAACAATATTTAAAATTTTGTTATGTGACATAAGTAAGCTCTTATGTCACATAACAAAATTTTAAATATTGTTTTGTGTTGTTTTGTGTTATTAACCCGCATACTCCGTGTCACACAATGTCACATTTTGGTGACCCTTCCTCCTCCCTCAACGAGTGACGTACTTCATGGATGACCCCCTAAGTGTAAATTAAATAAAAGGAAGCACAGTTTACTTAAAACCACATCTGGGATTTTGTTGTAAAATGTTTTTCAGCGTTCCAGGGGAGACTTAGATTTAAATGCTGCAGGAGCAAGAGTATCTCAAAATATTCTTCTACATATTAAGGCTCTCTCTTGCTCACACTTCTTCTAGGCTTTGTATTTCCCTTTCTCCTCTTGGCTCTGTCTTTAACTAACTGATAGAATCAGGCGTTACTTTGCGGAAATCCATGACATGCATGAAAAACCAAACTACTTTGCTTTAATCCGCGAATGAGATTATTCGCGGATTAAAGCAAAGTAGTTTAGTTTTTCATACACGTCTGTCTTTAACATCAGTTTCTAATAGCTGACGTTTCTTCACCTGCAGAAACAGAAAGAAAATATTTGAACGACTCTGTTAATTGTATCTTAATCGTTATGATGACGACATACAATAAATTACAAGGAACATAGTAAATTATTTGATGACAACAATAAGTATTTAACAGTAAATTAATTTAAAAAAAAGTAATAATTTAAAAATAAGTTTGAGAAGGAACAATGTTAATTTATCATCCAATTTTAATACTGAAGCAAAGCAATTTGTTACCAGCAATGTATCAGGTAACTAAAAAAATGAAATGAAACTAGCAATCACTGACGCAATTTCTATACTTTCATATATCGTACATCCGAACATAAATAAAGAAAATTTCATAGTACTGTCTTAAAAAATAATATCATACCCTTTAAGTCGGACCAGATTAGACATAATGGGCAATTTTCATAAAGATCGATTGATTAGTCGATATTATTTTTGATTGTGAAGTTTGTGTACACGGGATTTTAAGCTCGACAAGGAAGTAATGAGAAATATTAAGTACTGGCTGAAAACCGGAACTTTGTCCCCATGGATAAAACAAGTTATCTGTACATATAAATTATATAATAATTGAAGGGTCAGATTGTAGGGTCAAAATTGTTTGTTTACTATTTGCTTACGAAAAAATTTTTTTTTCTGTCTGTTTTATCCGAAAAGGCTGGATCGATTTCGACAGGACTTTCACTGACATATAGCTAATGTTGCAAGAAGTAACATAGGATACTTCAATTCGGAAAAATAATTAGGGTTCCACACAAAACAATATCACAATTTAACACAATCACAAGTGAAAAAATAATCTTTTTAGTTGAAAGTAAACAGCCAGGCGACATTGTGGTCTTGCCCAATTTATGGTCAGAAGGAAGGCCGAATACGTACAATATGAATATTACGTTTCATTTTAGTGATTTATCATGTTTAAATAATTGTATAATTTAAAATATAAACATAATAAATAAAATAACTATTGAATTAAGTCATTGTGCAATATTTTTCGTTAGCCTCCTATGTTTATTTTATTTATATTTTATAAGAGGATCGGTAATATTTTTTTATGTATACGTACCGTGGTTGAATTGTTTAAAATCAAAAGCGATGGCTATAATTCACGGTAAAAATCCAATCAGTTAGTGTTTGAATCATTCAATGTAAAAATAAATATAATTTTAATTAATTTCATAAATAAAAATTAAAGGCAAATAAACATGAACTGTCTGGGTGTATTATCCATATGTATGTATTTATATATTTACAAAAAAAAAAAATTGTGTATAACAGGCGTCTGTTACCTATAACACAGGCATTAAGTTGTCTACCACCATAGACCGCATCTACACTTTATCAAGTGTGACTGCGGTCAAGCGCTTGCCTATCTCCAATAAAAAAAAAATAAGCATAAGGATAAGATAGGATAGGATAAAAAATATCCAGAGTAATTATTTCAATTTAATAACAAATGAAGGTGAAAGAGAATAATCTAGACATCCTTGTATATAAACGTTGGGGTTAATAAGTAAATAAGTAGGATAGGATAGGATAAATAATATGCGGAGTAAGTATTTCAATTTTATTACAAACGAAGATGAAAGAAAACAATCTAGAAATCCTTTAATAAAAACGTTCGGGTTAATAGGTTAAAGTAATACGTATAAGTAGGATAGGATAGGATAGGATAGGATAGGATAGGATAGGATAGGATAAAAAATATCTGGACTAAGTATTTCAATTATATTACAAACGAAGACGAAAGCAAATTACAGTGCAACCTTAATATAACGTACGTCAATAAAATGACTTCCAGGATGTAACAAATCTTCGTAATCCCTTTGAATTGTCCATAAGAGTCTATATAAAATATGCCTTAACAATGCGAACATAATTGCGAACAACCTCTTTATAACGATTTTTCAACTATCAAGAGTATTTTTACCTCTATTTAACGAATTTTGTCAACCCAAAACCTTTATATAAAGTTCCCACCAATATATAACTCTTAATCTTATAGTATTTTAGTCATGTCGTGACACGTTTTCTTCGTAAAACAATGAAACAATAATGTTGAGGTGAATAAAACTATTCTTTTACCTCTTTGTAACGAATTTTACACCAACCTAACGTCAACATAACAAACCTCATTTCAACGAATTACTTGATATAACGAATATTTTCTTGTTCCCCTCCGATTTGTTAAATCGGTACCTACTTCCCATTAAGCTAGGTGTGTTTATATGTTTGTGTTTGAAGTGTCTATTTGTGAGTCCTTTTAGTGTCTGTAATATAAAAATTACTCTACTTCTACAATTTAATTTAATTGACTAAGCCATGTTTTTATTTTATATTTTATTTGGTACTTACTCATATTTTTTGTTCTATAAATATTAGTTTATTGTACACCACAAAAATAAACACATAATAAGATATAGGCGAGAAAAGAGGTATAAAACGTAGTGCCATCGCTAAAGACCGATTTCTTCCACGCAACGTTTAAAACGAGAAAATATGCGTTATGATCGTAAGGTAGATGGTGCGGAAAAAAATATTAAAGGATATAAGAACAATATAATAATGTAACGATAATACATTAAAGTAACTAACGTGCCTCTCTGTCGCTTGCTACACGCTCTCGCTTGCATAATCCTTTCTATAAATCCTCTATGATTTTTTACATGATATTTCAACGAAGCAGCACTCTATTTTCTCCTGTTTGAATCCTATTATTCTTTAAATTTTATTCTGTTAAAATCGGACAAACCTTACATAGCAGATCATACATGCCTTACATATTTGAACAGTAATTTGGTTTAGTAGTTAAACAGATATTTAATTTACTAACACAAAAACCTTATACCTGACTCTTGCCTCATATGTGTATTTGAGTCTCATACGTTGAAACATTTATAAATTATCTATCCTTTAATATTTTTTTCATCTTTATCCGCTGGTTACAGAACAAAATGTTAAAATTAATTTTGCTTTGGTTGTGTATTTTATTCACTTTAAATTTAATTGTGTCTGAAAGAGATAACACCGCTGTTGATTTTATAAAAAAATACATTTACAATGAACGTAAGCTTTATGTTTTGAAGAAGACAAAGGTGAACTTAATCTATACTAATATATAAAGCTGAAGAGTTTGTTTGTTTGAATGCGTTAATCTCCGGAACTATTGGTTCGATTTGAAAAAATCTTTCAAAGTTAAATAGCCCATTTATTGAGGAAGGCTATAGGCTATATACCATCACGCTAAGGCTAATAGGAGCGGAGCACCAATAAAGAATGTTTCAAAATCGACGATTTACTCTCCCTTTTGAGAGCTTCCGCAGAGTGCGCCGCGTAAACGGTTAAAGCTTCGCAAAAATCTTGCACGACTAAATTATTCCTCTTTAAAAGTTGTAAATAAAATTCCGCGACAGCATATGTCTATCTTTTAAGGTTGGCTCTCTATAACCAAATTTGTTCTAAAATAATGCGAAAGTTGCGAAATTGTTTTTACAAACATAATATCCCTATAGTTTTGGGTACGTCAAATGCCGCAAGTTTGTGTGTCATTGTTTTACAGTTTTGGGTCGTTTACGCTTCATTACTTGATTTAAAAAGTTCTATCCTGAAGCTATTTACTGACGTAAATTTAAGCTGGATGCTCTGCCAAGAAATTTTATGTTCAGTAGTCATAGTATAAAGCGTGTATTAATAAGTTTGTCCGCTTTTTAATTATTATTACAAGCTTACTGTCTTAGCTATAAATTCATATTCAAAATCAAATGATATTTTATTCAAGTAGAATTTTACAAGATCTAGCTACAAGCTATATATCAGTTACAATTAAATTGTACATCTATAGAGAGCGTTATTATTTCTATCCTAATATATTAAAAAATAAAGTCCTCCGCCGCGTCTATCTGTCTGTTCGCGATAAACTCAAAAACTACTGTACGGATTAACATGCAACTAATAATTTTTCAAATCGCGCCAGTAGTTCCTGAGATTATCGCCTTCAAGTAAACAAACAAACTCTTCAGCTTTATATATCAGTATAGAATATAGATTGAGAGCTAACGTTCGTTTTTAATAAAAAAGCAAATCTAAATCAATAGATGTTGCGAGTTACAATCTTTAGAAGCTACCACTGATTCGAAAACGTTAAGCCACGAGAAGAGCTAGCTACAAACTCGTTTTCCCTCTCTCTTTATATTTTTGTTGTTTTTTATTTATTTCACATGGAGAGCAAGCGTCAGTTTTAAAGCGAGCTCAATTAATAGAAGAGAGCAGAACTCCATGTTCAAAGCATTATTGCGATCTGTTACTAACTGATATAAATCATTAAATGCACTGCAGAGCATTGATAGAGGGAGAGAGAGTAAAAGAGGGAAGGAGAGAGAGGGAAAAGGACGCGCGACTCTTTCAGCATTACTTGTATGATTCGTGTTTTGTAGTGTGACAAACGTGTATATGAAGGATAACGTCATAGGCGAATCAAAAGCGACTACGGTTGCTCCGTATTAAAATACGTAAACTTTAATAATTAATGGATTAAAAAAAACTGGGATTGTTTAGTTTTGATTTGAATATCATTACGTTGAATATAATGGTTACAACAACATTTAAAAAATCTCCATTAAACGTTGTTATCCTTTATCATAGACTATAGAGTAATAGACTATAAAATTGTATTAGAATGAATGAAATAGATATATTTCGTATGGTTGATCAACAGTTCATGTCCGTAATTTATAGAATAAGGGTTAGGGCAGAATAAAAAAGTCAGCACTGAAAACAATATATTATATATTTTTTAATTAATTTTTTATGCGCTTGATGTCAATTCTATAGTATTTTCTTCATCAACTTTGAACGGCGACTGTGTTGATGATTTTCGCGGTACGGGTTGTTCGCCGTTTGCTGTGCCATTTTGGAGTGGACTCTGTAATGAAATGAAGTGCAACATTGCGGAAATTTTCTTTTTTATATCAAGGATGGAACTAGCGGATCCGGCAGACGTTGTCGTGTCTGAACTTTGGCTTAATATTGAATATCAAAACTGCGCCATCGATCAACCCTCCCCCCTCCCACCGCCGGCCGCTCTGCCCTAGAATTTTAAACCTCTTATATCTTCGGAGATATTAATTTTAATGATATGCTGTAAAGGGCAATTTTAATCTGCATAAAATTTTCAATGTATTTAGCGTATTTAATTGGATAAAGATTAATATGGAATTCTTTAAAACAGCTTCTTAAAATAGTTCACTATATTTTTGTAATATGTAAGAGGTAAAATGGTTACTGTGATGCAATTAGGAGATAGACATATACCAACGATAACTTTTTTATAGATCTTTGTTAGATATACAATTCCGTAGTACATTATTTTTATCTATCTCGTAAGGTTTGACCAGCGCATTGAATGTAAAAGCTCAAAAATAGGTTTTTTACGACATCACGATACAAATTATTGAAATTCTCGGCTTGTATCTGCTGTAATACATATCTATTTTATATATAAACTTCCCATGAATCACTCTGTCTATTGGTGAAAACCGCATGCTGATTCGTTCAGTAGTTTTTGAGTTTATCGCGAACAGACAGATATACGCGGCGGAGGACTGTTTTATAATATATAAGAAAATCATGTTTCTGGCTTATTCAAACATGAAAGGTAACTCTTACGTTATTGTCGTTATCATCTTCATCCGTTTCATGTCCGTTGTTACTTTCTTCATCTGTCGCGCTTTCTTCATCCGCTTCTTCTTCTTCTTCCTCGTCGTTTTCAAGCATTTCGTCCTTTTCCTCTAGCGGCTCCCACGCTATGTCTTTATCAACCATATCTATGACGGGGTAACATATTAATGTAATATTATGATACGATAAATGTAGTTGTTAAATAACTTCAATACTAAACAATCAATGTGCTCCAATTTCGTTCAAAATAGTTTTCCTAGTAAGTTTTTATTTGGAATTTCCTATTAATGTGGAATATTTCAAGTCCCTACATGTAATATGTAGTTTTGAATAGCCCAGGAGGGGGGGAGGGGGGTCACCTTTCTGGTGGACAGACAGACGAATGGACGGATAGAGAGAAACTATAAGAGTTTCTTGAAGGACCATGAAACCTTAAAAAGGCTTTTACCCGCGGTTTTGTTGGTCTCTCTGGTTTCTGGTGTACTCCTGACAAAATATATCCAAAAAATTGATGAATAGTCGAATAGCAAAAAATGTCATTTCTTACAGACGCGAAAATATAAAACAAAAAGAAGAATTATCAATTGTGTTGAAAAATTCCCACAGAATCCAATTAAATGGGACAAAAGCCACGCAGAGACCACATTGTCACATTTTCGATACTAATTTTCCAATTTTATGTATGTATTAAAAAATAAACAACAAAACAAGTTTCAATTACTTTTTCACCATTGCTTTGAATTTTTTTAATTTAACGTCACAAATCCTTTGACTTTAAAGTGTAACTTAACTTAAGGATGACCCCTTAGGTCTTAGGCTCGAGATAAAACAATGCATCAGGTGACACGCGCGTCAGGGTGTTGTGTTTCTCTTCTGATGAGTAGAGCTCTGAAAACATTCTGCTAGGAGATCTTACGAGAGGGAGAGCTAGTGTAAGCAAGCAACGCGCTATTGAATACCAAAATTTATTTGCAAGGATTCTACTTTCAAAATATTCGTGCTGGGCGCACATCGAGCCCTCCTTAGTTCCAACGCAGCTTGCATCAGCATTGAATAAAAGCGTGTCACGAGAAAGACTTGCCTCCTTTGGGCCTAGCACGAATTTTCACCCTAAATACTGTCGAATTTGGACGATTTGAAATGTCCGTGCTAGGGTTTCAGGCGGGCTGTGTTTGGCTGTTGGCTTACATAAAAGAGCGATTTGGATAAAAAATTGAGGCCCGTCTATGGTTAAGTCGAATGAGACATTTTTTTACAATATTTCAACATATACTTACGCGTTATGCCAGTCTGGAAGAATGTTCTGTGTCCACTCGCGCGCGTGTCTGGCCAAACGCTCCTCTAGGCGCAATGACTCTTGCATGCGTGCATGTCTCGCGGCCGCTTCGCGCTCTACCTTTCTACGAGCTGCCTCTACCATGCGAGCGTGCTCTGCCTTGTGCCGAAGCGCCTCTTCTGTGCATTTCGCTGGCAGATTAGATGGTCTGAAAATGAGACAGCAAAATAATTTAAAAATGCTGCTGCATATGTTTACAAGGTCATAATATGTAATAGTAAAAAAAATTAAGTACATCGCTTTTTTGTGTCGTAATTGCTAACAATCTCTTATAACTGTAAATAAATCTTAGTTAAAACCAATCTTTTGCTTTACATTTATTTAGACTTATTAAAATAAAAAGATAGTAACAGTCCCAATTTTTACGAACATACGAAAGCGATTAGTGGTTCGGATGTAGGGTGACCTACATCCGAACCACTAATCGCTTCGAAATCACTAAAGCAATTAGCAAATGTATAAATCAATAAGAAATAAGCACATAATTCGACTGTGTAATTAATTAGGTTGGAATTTATTACGTTCATTATTATCATTTGTTGATTATTTCATTGACGAACACATTACTTTTTAATGAATAAAGCAAACATGTAAAAATTTTAAATATTTGACTGTTTAAAACAGCTTGTAAATTTCAATTTGAATGAATTAAAATCTGCTACAGTTTCTTCCATTTATATATCTATCTCTGGGCTCCCGGCGTCTTACAGATAATTCAATTATATCTATACGTATATATGTGAACGTATAAACACACGAGTCGAGTTATAATCATAGGAAATTCCCAACTAACTACCGATGGCAGCACGCTCCCTTCATACGTCGTGACTATCCATGCACAAGCTTGCTAATGGGAAATAACGTCTTACAGCACTTAATGATAGAGGCTAAAGTGGGATAAAGTTGGCTTTGGAAATCTAATACAGCGTACAGGAGTGAGTTAAAGCTAAAATGTTATTTCCTAAATCCTAGAGACACTTAAACGGCACGTGTACGTATTTTAAAAGGAGATAGATAATTAAATGGACTGAAAAGCAGCTATAAGCTGAGTCCATGACCTTTTCATTGGCATGCAAATTTATTGTGTGTCCTTGAATAATAAAATAATAAATATAGGGGTAGCCGCACCATACAAACGCCCCAAATCAGAGTCATCCAAGAATTGGCGTGAAATGGCGGCAATGCTGTCTCGTCAAGTGATGGTACTTTTGTCGCGTTTGTGATACTTCATTAAAGACCGACAATGCATCTGTTAGTCTCCTGGTCATGTAGATGTCCATGAGCTTCAGGAGTCACTAAAGCAAACCGACTGCTTTGTCCCTTGAAACATAAAAAGGAAAAAGATTTTTTTTTTGTATATAAAGTAAGTACAAGATACTTACCTACGTTATAAAATTACAATCTAGCTTAATAGCTAATAAGTAATTTAATTCTAACTTATGCTAATATATCATTATGATGACTACGAATGTGTCCAATAACACAATCTTATTGTCTCTAATAACTTAAGGGTAAGACACTTTGTTCTTGTGCACATGTTATATATTTCTAAAAAAAATATTTGTGTATAACAGGCGTCTGTTACCACAGGCATTAAGTTGTCTACCTTAGGAACAGACGTCCGTGTGTCATATAGTCCTATATATTTATTTATTTATTGTTGTATTTTTAGCTTCTTTTTGTTTGTCAATCCATTTTAATCTCGCTCGCTACACAAAAATAAGAACGTTTGTTAAGCTTTGTGTATCCTATTTTATCAGATAAATTCATAATTTAACTGATTTCTGATTACCATTGTCATGCTTATATGTATGTGTGTGCTAACCACGATTGTGTTCTTGATGTTTATATAATTGCAGTCAAAAAAAAACCTACAAATATAACAAAGAGCTTCCAACTGGCATGTGCCCAAACTCAAAAGTCAAATTAAAGCATGCTGAAGTGCCAACATTAAAACAATTTACTTAATATTTACTCTTATATTTTATTGCAGGAATTCGCAATTATTTAGGACTACCCATCAGCTGTTGGTTAAATATTATAAGTCACTTCATGATGAAGTGGTTTTTCAAGCAGAGATTTATAGCGCTATTTTGCAGAAATCCTCAATTTAGATTTATGTGTGTTTAGATAGATGTGTTAGACTAGGCATCAATACAAACATGAAAAACTCTAACTTCTTTTTGTCTTGAGTAATCTTTTGGTTGTCTGGGTTTCGTCGGGAATTTTAATCTATACTAATATATAAAGCTGAAGAGTTTGTTTTTGTTTTTGCGCTAATCTCAGGAACTACGGGTCCGATTTGAATAATTCTTTCAGTGTTAGATAGGTCGTTTATTGAGGAAGGCTATAGACTATACGTCATCACACTAAGACCAATAGGAGCGGAGCAGCAATAAACAATGCTTCAAAATCGTTTTCACTCGGTCTATGATCCCTAAGTATATGACAGATATGACCTGCCCAGACATATTTGAGTTTGAATTAAAACTTTGATCAAATTAAGGATTTTATAAATACTAGACCATCTAGTACACAAGGTTAACAAAATCATTCACGTTGTGTAATTCGGTGGAATTGTTTATAACCATGAGAATTTAATTTGTTTGCATTGATATCTTATTGTTAAGCATATCATTCTATTACTTATCAAATCAGTTACTTGTCTGTGAAAGTCCCATCATTCTTGGTCCAGCTATTTCAACAAAAAATTGTAACAAACAGACAAATATGAAAACAATCAAAACATGAAAATTGTATTTAATTGTAGGTACCGATCGTATATGGGCACCTGTACTAAGTAAAATAAGTTAAATTGACGATACGCACAGACAGCACAATTTTATTACTATGTAGGATAACAATACCATCACTTGACATGACAGCATTGCCACCATTTCACGCCGATCTCATGGTTGAAAGAGGTATTGGTACCCGGGCGCGCCGGCTGCAGGCCAAAAGAACTCTAAGCGTGACGCTATCTTTAATTAGGAAAAAAAACCCTAAATTACGGGAAGCGCCAAATAGAAAAGAATCATAAGAATCGATTAACCTTGTCGAAAATTCTGAGATAAGAAATATAGAAACAAATTAGGAACTTCCTTCTTTTTTAAACTCGCTTGAATAAGGCTGGAGAAGGAAGATTGTCACTATTCCTTATCTCTTAAAAAAACAAATATCACTCAATAAGTGCCTCCATTTATTGTGGTGTTGGCAATACATAGACAACTTATTAATTCCACCACAGAGACCTCAATTAACCAATAAACAATCCCATTACCTCGCTAAGAGCAACTTAGTAAATAACGGATTTTCATGAAATTCCGGGGACTTTATATATCTACGTATTTTGTTATTTATTTATATTTTATTGCACACACTGAAAAGAGTAACAAAACAATAAAGAATAATAAAACAGATGTATAAAATGCGCAAGGGCGGCATTATAGCTTAAAGCGATCTCTTACGGACAACTACAGGCTCGACAGGATTTTTGGAAACCATTATGTATCTTATTATTTTACTATGAGTACTGAATATTTTAATTAACCAATCGAAATATTCAAAAGGGTTAAACAACGTTCTCCAAAATATAAGTGACAACGAATTGTTATAATTAAGTACATTTACAGGAATGCATTCTGTCATTCTCATCTCAGGTATCACCTTCGACTTTTCTGGTAAGTTTCCACTCGTAATTAACGTACATCGAATCTCCCCTTACTTAAAACCATCTTTAAAAAGATGCTTAACATCGCTCTAGATATCGTACGCTTAATTATAAACTGACCGATTACTTAGGTCTAAAGTAAGTTAATGATACAGACAGCTTCGTTTCAACTTTTTCTATCTGCCAATCTAAGCATTATTTCGATATCTCCATCCAACACTGAGATAAAAAAATACTAAAATGTTATTAAAATAACACTTTAATATCATTAATCACTTCATTAACTTACACATATGTATGTTATTTAAATACATAATTTGTTGCTATTAATCAAATAAGTCGTAAATAACAAAACGTTTTTTTGTTTTTGAGTTAGATCAGTTATTATATATAAGTTGCCTTCCTTAAGAACAGGCCGTGTAACAAATAACCTTATATATTTTTTTATTATTTATTATATATAATACAAGCAACTACATTTATAGACGAGTACATATGCAAATTAACATTCATATTCTAGGTAAGTTATGTTTATTATTGATATATGTTTACTGCGATCTATTAGTAGGCAACTTTAAATAGGAAAATTTTAATAGGAAAATTCTGTTTAAAAAAATTATAATTTTCAGCTGTACTTTAAAACGAACATAAAATTTTACACAACATATTCGTTATGCGTACTTTGATACTGAAGATCTAAATTCAATAAATGATTCTCATTCGTCGGCTAAAAGGAAACGAAAAAATATTTATAGCTTAGCTTAGTAACAACGTACTTGGCGAAAACTATGTTAGGTGACAAAATTTCGCAGTATATTACCTAAATAAATGCATAGAGTAATTATATTCGGCTTATTAGAATAATTATATTATAGAAGCCATTATCTGTATTTTCAAATATGTTTTTCGATAAATAGTTTTATTCCTATGTGAATAATAAATTTAAAGTTTAATGAAAAACAAAACTAAAGATGATGCATTTATCTTAGATTTCGTAATGTTGAAAATTTTAGCTTTTGTGACGGTTCGTATCGATATTAAACATTCGTTGAATACATTGTAAACCGCCACTACTAAAATTTTCGACTCTCATTACTATATAATTTTGTTTAGTTTTTTTTTTTAAATTAAACTGGGTATGGTATTCAAAATTAGTGTCAACGTTGGTTTGATTGTTTTTTCGATATGTTTAATTATTATTTGTTTAAAAATAAAATTACATATTTTGTGTTCTCTTTTTTATTTGTCTTCTGTTAATTCTGCTAGTCTGTGTATATTTTGCCTTTCAACCTTAGGTTTGATACGGATATCAAATGTGAGACCTTAATCTTCTTTAAAACTTTTATTTAACGAATACTAAAAGAAGGTTGTAGCTCCTAAGTCAATACTAATATATAAAGCTGAAGAGTTTGTTTGTTTGTTTGTTTGTTTGTTTGCTTGAACGCGCTAATCTCAGAAACAACTGCTCCGATTTGAAAATTTTGTTCAGTGTTAAATAGCCCATCTATCAAGGAAAGCCATAGACAAAAAATTAGTTTCAATTTTAGCGTGATGATATATACAACACGCTAAAATTTAAACTAATTTTTTTACCTATTTGTACACGGACGAAGTTGCGGGCACAGCTATGAAAGATATATAAGATGAAATAGTATTGGGGGGACCTTTACCAGTAATATAAATAATCTTTTTCTATATATAAAGATTATTATGTTATTTATGTATTTATACTGACTATTGCGGGGATGCATGAGAAACTAAACTACTTTGCTTTAATCCGCGAATGAATACGAGGGAAAATCGGTGTAATGCTGCAACCCCCTTATTGTGCTCAGAAAATGTATATTTTTCTCGACGATCCACAGACTATTTATCAAATTAATTCCTGTATTTAAGGTTCAAACTTCACGCCAGGCCAAAGCCGCTTTTGTATTTATATCTTTATAAATATACTAGCCGTTTCCGGCGACTGCGAAAAACTTCAAGATGATTTCGACCTCCATAATCTGGCTCTATTGAAAAATCCGTTCTTAGCGGATGTCCACTAACTAAAAACCACCTCCTTGCTAAGTTTCATCATTGTACGTCCCGCGGTTTTCGAGATTTCGTGGTGGGGGACGTTACGCTTTTAAATACATGTTTATCATCGTCATCGTCGTCGTCGTCGTCATCGTCGTCGTCATCGTCGTCGTCATCGTCGTCGTCTATCCGACACAATCAGTTCCGATTTGGCCACGCTTCATAATGTTGTTTAGTAACAGGATATGTTGAAGTTTGTACATCAAATGTTAGAAGCCTAGTTCATTCGAGCGAACGTGACTGCATTTCCGTCATAACTTCATCCTTACATCCTGACCTATTTCCAACTAGGAACAAAAGGATTGAATGTTATTTCAATAGTTATTGTTTACAATGGACAAAGGTGTACTGAAATAGGACACTGAACCACCATACAACTCGAAAACAACCCATAACACCTCGATGTTGAATAATTCACAACCGCGCAATTTGCAAGGATTTTGCTTCCTCTCCTAACTGCGGAACCCGTAGTAGGTACTATTTTTGAAAGCTCGATGCAAAAAGAGGGGTGTTATAAGGTTGGTCTCGACGTCTGTGTATGTGTCTGTGACACTGTAGCTCTCAAACGGATAAACCAATTTCGATGCGGTTTTTTTGTGCAAAAACCAGTTTCCTTGCGGTGGTTCTTAGCTATGTTAGGTGAAAATCGGTCCAGCAGTTCTAATCTATACTAATATATAAAGCTGAAGAATTCGTTTCTATGATTGTATACTTGAACGCGCTAATCTCAGGAACTACTGGTCCGATTTCAAAAAATCTTTCAATGTTAGATAGCCTATTTATCGAGGAACGTTATATCATCACGCAAAAAATTGACACCTAATTTTATGCGGACGAAGTCGCACGTAAGAACTAGTGTTATATATATAGACATAAACTGCATTACATCGTCATATGTTACTAGTACGTATGTATATATTAATACGTGAAGCGAAAACATTCGGTACCATTTTTCGAAAATTGCGCGGACGGAGGAGTATGAAATAAGACACAATTATAGCTTACATAGAAGAGGGTGTGCAGTTGCTAATATTTTTATTAAGTTATGCATTGTAAATATATTAAATTATTAGAATAAAAGCACACGCACACCAATGCCAAACGGTTTACACACACATGTATAAATTTTACTATGACATTATGTTAAAGCGTGGTCATGACGTCGTCATGTACCGTTGTTCCCGTCGGGTAAAAATGATAATGGTCAAATATACCTAATGTCTTCGTACAAATAATGTAACCAGAATCTAGGCGGGAATCGAACCCACAACCCCTGAAGCGGAAGGCAGGGTCACTGCCTACTGCGCCAACGGGCCAGCCAACAAATAGATATGCATTTCAAAAGGTGAGATAAAAGATAGGCATTTTATAAGTTTAAACCAATAAAGAGAGTAAACATGAGTGTATGGAATTGGTAAAAGTCAAAAACAACGCTAAAAGAGTTTCACAAAATGAAAATGAAAGCACTGCAGAATGTTTCTTTCAACTATTTTGAAAGTTAACTCTCGCACAGAGCGGTGGAAGTTGAAAACATTTTAGCTCGAATATCTCACGGCTACAAACCAAAGGGAGTTGCACAACTTTCCGAATGAATATGCGAAAAGGTTTTACACGTTAATTTTGGAACTGTGGTGATAAAAACTTACTTAAGAAATTATTTGACTTTTGCAACAACATTTTATGGTATTATTCGACATTCTGTACTTCGTATCAAGCGGCAGGACGGAGTCCCAAACTCCGTGATACTCAGTCGAATCAATACTGGTGGAATTGTCTTTGCTTATCAAAGCACAACTAAGATGGTGTGATCACGTTTTGCGTATGGATGATCGTAAAGTACCCAAACCCGTTTTCTACTTCCAATTAAAGCCAAACAAACGCCAGCTCAAGTCATGTAACATCATGCAAGGGTGGGGACGAACTGGCGAAATAGGGATCTGAAGTGCCCGACAGTCGATAAGACTGTTGAAAATTTTGAAAGGCATCGTTTGGAACACCTATATGCCAAACGCCTTATTAAAAAGACGTGTCCGAAGCCTTCCTACACCTCCACTTACAATAATAGTAGCCAATTACATATTTATTATATTATATGCCGCCTGTACGCGGGAGGACCTGATGCGGGCCACAGAGGATGCTGTTCGCGTGGCTGAGTTCTGGAACGGAACTGTCTGATGCGCCATCGACACGACAAGAAGAAGAAGCCAATTACATTGTGCGTCCTGCAATAGGACTTTTCCCACAAAATCTGTCTTTACAAGCCACATTCGGACCAAAAAATCGTAAACTTAAAAGCCAGGCGTTTCGTCACTGTCGGATACGACAGGGAGGACATCATCATCATAGTTCTATTACCGTACCCGGTAAAGATAATTATACATTATCAATCTTTGCCTATATATATATTTCTGTACACTTTGTCTGCCATAAGTTTTGGTGGTAAACCTAAACTTCACATATTTTTTTTTTGATATAACAACGGGCAAACGAGCAGGCGGTACTCTTAAGTGACTACCGAAGCTCATGGACTACTGCAACACCAGGGGGATCGAAGATGCGTTGCCGGCCTTTGAGAAATGATATGAAATAACTTATAAGTGTCAGATACTTATTACATTGCTAGTGTTAACAATTGTAGTGCATGAAATACTAAGCTACTTTGCTTAAATCCGCAAATGAATACGAGGGAAAATCGGTGCAATGCAACCCGAAAGCTACACCACCGAATCCGCCACCAAAGCACGGCACTACACTGACTTTCCGATGTGCCTCAACGCACGTTTCGCTTCGACACCGAAGCATCATCGGGAGATAGACTCTACAAAGGTCATTCGTAAAGTTAAAAATATTTTAAAATAGATATGCTAGAATATTTGTCACATCATTATGTAAATAAATATGACACATAAAAAGCAAATATGAGGTCATGATAATAATGATTCATTTGTTTTAAACCGACCTATCTCCTGACCACAATAAAAATAGTTCTGATGCAACGGTGAAATACATTTGTCCTTTTTTCAAGTACATGGGGCATTTTTTCCTCAAATTAAAAAGTCAACAACTCTACGGTACAATGTACCAGTTGTATGTTATATTTGTACGGTACAATAGCATCAATTATTAACTAAAAATTGCTACTCCGAATTGGAACTTGCACTTATCGACTCCTAGACGTTCCGGCGAAGTATAGTTTCTCCGTCAATTAAGATGACAGCTGATATACCAGCGTTGTGCGTTTTTTATTTATTTATTATATATATTCGGTAATTCTTCTAACAATATTTATCATTAGAGGAAGCATTTTATTGAAAAAAAAAACAGCTTAGTTACAGAGCCTCAAAAGCTCAACGGTATAAGGTATGGACTGAAATCCGCAAAGGTACCCGGTTCAAACCCCACCGCCGTTGGGATATTGTCGCTCCCACCCCTAATACAAGCTTTTAATTTAAGCTTAGTAGGTTAACCACAACACATAACTCTTAAGATGTTTGCCTGCATTTATACAATAGACGAAAATGTAATATCCGGTCGTTTTTAAAAGGCCGTAAAGTATTACGAAATCACAATCTTATTTATTATCAATAGTTACATTAGAAAAATGTAATATATTAATTTATAACGCAGACATCTAGTCTAGTCAACACGTGCTATATAGATGGAACTCGTTTCAAGTTCTCCTAAAAATATGGTTGAGGTGTCATTCGATTCGGAATCACATATATATTACTTTTCGAAAAAATTGAAGATTCGCTCGCAGAAATTACAAAAGTTATAAACAATTAAGTGACACAAAAAAAGGGGTTTGGTTTTTCTGCTTTATATCTCAAGAACTATTTTAAGGCGAACGCGAAAAAAGTTCCAAAAAACGCACTTGTTATCTAGGCTAATCATTTCAGATAAACCCTGTTAAAAAAGGCTATGAGCACTTTTATATTTTCGTATCTATCCATACTAATATATAAAGCTGAAGAGTTTATTTGTTTGTTAGCTTGAACGCGCGAATTTCAGTAACTATTGGTCCAATTTGAAAAATTCTTTCAGTGTTACATTGCCCATTTATTGAGGAAGGTAAAATTAAATATAATCACGCTAAAATTGAATCTCATATTAAACCTAATTTTACACAGACAAAATCGCGGACACAGCTAGTTTTAAATATGCGTACATTTATGCCAAATACTTTAATCTTAAAAACTTTTTACGAAAGTGTATTCGAACACTATGTAAACAAAGGTTTTAGAAGATCTTCCATTATCTATGGCATCTCAAAATAACACGGCTACGTTCGGTTGGCGCCACTGCAATACAATGTATTTACGAATACACATCTAAACCTAAAAGCTATCGCTGGTATTTGTTGTCGCTCGTTTACGTATATATTTTCATTAGCGCATAGGTATTAAAACTTGCATTTTTAGCAACTCATGACGAGTGGATGAGTCGATCTTGGCATTGTTTATTTACTTTACTTAAAGTTGTTATAAGAAGTTTTCTATACAAATTTATTTATTTTTTTGGTTATTTTTTTTTAATTATTCCCAATAGTATGTGAACTAGTAGTATGTGTTTTCTTAAATTGGATTAGAAAGTCTCGACTTTGTAATCCAATTCAAGGAAATGAATATTTTGTTATATTTAAGTAGTTTTGTGTTGTACATATGAGAAATAGATTAAGACAGCCACATCCATCTTTCCTAACTCATGAAACGTTTTCAAACAACGATGATGGCGTCCGATAGCGCGAAATCAAAAATATAGCTCTCAGTACTTACTTCTTGCATCGTTAATTATGTCAAGAGACAACGTACTACAACCGAATCTATCAAATTCGTAAGAAGTAAGTTGAGAAAGTGATATATTATCATTTGATGGAATATTTTATAACATAAACCTAATATCTCCGTTTTTCTTCCAACTAAGAGTAAGACAAGGTTGGAATATGTTTTAAGTACAAAAAAAAATATTATAACGTTATTAACAGACACTTCAACTTTATTTATTTGTGTAGATAGCAAAGGATACTTTAATTTGACAAACAATCACACAAGAAAATTAATATCCTAGATATTGCACAAAATCAACGCAGACAAGGTGCAGATATAGCTTGTTATATATAAAAAAACAATAGGTCTTCTTCTCCTAACAGGATCGTTCCCATTATATAAAGTACCAGCTGATTGTATAAACTATTGGAGTGTAAGGAATATTAAAAGGAATTGCCAGGAGAAGGAAAAACAAAAAAGGAATGACAAAATTAAGAAAATTGAGTGGAAAATTATAAAATTTAAGAATGCTTAACCTTCATTTTACATTATTTCAAGGTGACATTACCTTTGCGCTTTTGTCAATTTCAACTTTTTTAATTTAACCTTATTGCGTATGACGTTGACAGAATGCGTGTTGCAAATATCGTCACAGAGTAAGTAAAGAAATTAACGTCGTTTAAAACCGATGCTTCGCTCGAAGTTATCTAATGAGTTTAAAAAATGTCTGAACGCGCATAACTTGCAAACTTACAAACGAAAAAATTTGTTGTCCGCTTTGAACGAAAGAACAACAAATTTTGAAGTTATTTACCAAATTCGTTTATAGCGTATCAGACACGGAACGCTTCTATATAAGGGTCTCCTGACATGTTCTTGGCCATTTTTAATACGCAATGTATAAGTTGCCCAAACAGGTACTCTAATACTATTTATACAAATAATACTTATACATCAAAATCTTTCAATAAAAAAATCTCAAGATATGAATTGATATTGTGTTTATTATTAAGAAAGCTCTGACAAATCCTTGATTTCGAAAACGTCCAATTTAGGATTTAATTTTTAAATTTACTTGTTTAATCAAATAAATCAAGTCAATTTTGGTTTTCCGTAATTTATGAATATGTTTTATTGACGTGAACTGTTAAAATGGCACAGTTGATAAATCATTTTGTATAAAAACGTGTATTTTTTACAATTCTAATGCACTGTGTAATAATAAAAAAATAAATCAATAAATTTGTATGAAAAAAAAATATAAAACATCGTTTAAAAGAAGCAATAGACTAAGGAAAATTAATAAACAATTTTCACTCTGAGAGTATTGTCTAAAGATGCACCGACTTTTATGCTATATCTTGCTCATGCGCAGTTGACATATCCGGTACTGCGCAGGCGCGACCGCAAGCTACTTTAACAATGTTATATTAACGACTAGCTGTGCCCACGACTTCGTCTGCGCGGAATTAGATGAAAAAAATTGATTCAATTCAAAAACAAAAAGAGCCTCAATAGCTCAACGGTATAAGGTACGGACTGAAATCCGCAAGGTACCCGGTTCGAACCCAACCGCCGTTGGGGTATTGTCGCACAAACACCTAACTGTGCTAACTCCTTGTTCATTTTCTATTAAAAATAAAGGTAATTAAAAAAAAGTTACCTGATAAAGTGTACTGTTCTGAACAAGGCCGCGGTGGTGTTTCTCGAGATCAGTGCTGATTTCATCCAAACTGGTGGTAGCTAGAGGTCCTTCGTCTGAAAAAAAAGTATATCTGCTCCTCGACTTACTTATTTGTTATAGCCACGATTTTGCTAAAGCGACTTGTCTCTCCCTATCTCTTTCTTATATATAAAGCTGAAGAGTTTGTTTGTTTGAACGCGCTAATCTCCGGAACTACTGGTCCGATTTGAAAAATCCTTTTAAAGTTAGGTAGCCCATTTATCGAAGAAGGCTATAAGCTATACACCATTTCGCTAAGACTAATAGGAGCGGAACACCAATGAAGAATGGTTCATAATCGGCGGATTTTCCCCCTTTTGAGAGCTTCCGCTGTTTTTGTTTAAGTTTATACGCTTTGTTGTACACCGAATCTTGTAGAAAGACAGGAGTAGTTGAAAGGGATGGAGATAAAGGATATAAAGGTAGATGAAGAGGAGAAAAAGTATGCTGATAGTACTGTCACGGACAGCATAGGGGGAGTGACATTTACAGCCTACTGCCTACAGCCTTCCTCGATAAATGAGCCACTTTAAACTAAAATAATTTTTCAAATCGCACCAGTAGTTCTTAAGGTTAGAGCGTTCAAGCAGATAAACAAACAAACTCTTCAGCTTATATCAGTTTAGATAAATACTAGTAGATCTGGCAGACATTATCTTGGACTATTTGCGGTCAGAAAATATATCCAGTACGCCTTTAATTGAAAGCTTTGCGCTGACGCGACCAATTATGTATCTTAAATTAGTATTTTTAAAATATTTCTTTGAGCTCTTCTTTTTTTCATAAATCTTCCCAAAATGAATGGTAATAAAACAAAACACACATCAGTCTAATAAACCCAGTTGTTTTTAGTTATGGCGAGAAACATACCTAAGTTAGGTTACATACCGACAACAGCGCCACCTACCGGGCCCAGTTTCTCTGGGCTCAAGTCAAACTTTTCGATGGCTCCTACGTAAATTGATGTATTCTCAAATTCCGGACTTCACAGTGGAGCGTTACATACATGTCAATTGAAATAAAATCGTCATTATTTAATATACTTTTGTATACAAATATATATTCAATTATACCATATAAACATATATTCAATAATCATTATTTTATATAAAAATATATTAAGATTATATCACA
The DNA here is from genome assembly GCA_024363005.1 of Charaxes varanes. Lineage (NCBI taxonomy): Eukaryota > Metazoa > Arthropoda > Insecta > Lepidoptera > Nymphalidae > Charaxes > Charaxes varanes. The sequence continues at coordinate 374,086 of JANCMC010024695.1, forward strand.
ATTTAGTTGTTTTTAATACTTTACTGTATAGCTGGGAATTCGGGGTTACGACAACTTACGTGGGAGCCATCGTTTTGCATTTAAAAGAGTAGTTTTTTGGTTTTTTTTATTTATATTTTGTATATTTCCAGATATTACAAATCTTGTACTTAAAAAGATGTAAACATAAACTCGTTCGAGTTTTTCCGTACATCAGTGTCGTCTTTAACAATAACTTATATACCTTAAAAGGAAGAGTGCGGGGGGGGGGGGGAGGGGGGCAGGGGGGGGCGAGCGCGGGGGGGGGGGGGGGGGGGGGGGGGGTTAAAACTTGGAAAATGCGTGTGACGTCTTTAACGCATAACCCCTCATCTGTATGACTTATTTTACACATGAGATTCTTTACGATACTTTTTAATTCCCTTGTATTTAGTGAAGATGTACTTGAAGAAACCATTGTAAAATCGATCTTTTTTTATAAAATCAGTCTTGCAGATGGCTTTTCTTTTCGAACCGAAGTAAGTCGATTAGTCAATTACTTAGGATAAAAATGTTCGTACTACGTACTAAGCCCACTGGCGACTCTTTTAAGCATCAACGCGGGTTGCCTTAGCATTGATTAAAAGCTTTATATGATTAGGACTTGCCTCCTGTATGCCTACCATGAAAATTTTCATCCTAAGTAAAGTTAACTCGTCGATTGAAGTCGTATCGAAAAGTTCGTGCTAAGCGCTCAGGTAGAAAATTCTGTGGCAGTATTTCCTAGCGAATTGCTTCTACGTTTGCATGTTAATTTATCGTACGAATTGTGTGTTTGTAAATACCTAGGGGACTGTAGATGTACAGTTAGTCGTTGTTCAACCATCGTTGTTGTTTTGTTTGGTCAGGGCCACCTTGTAATTGAGGGATAGTATGCATATACGCTCCACTTAGACATTCAAACAGTGGCATATCTTGCCTTAGAGGGGATCTGTATCAAAATGTGTTCAGAAGTTCAAAGAAAGCAGCCTTGTGCGCTCGTTTAATCCGAAAAAAGATTCCTATCTGAATATGGGGATACATTTTTGGGGGCCCTGTCGGCTGGGGGCCTCGTATGTTTGATACAACTGATATGGCTGTATTCCCCGCCCCTGGCATTGAATTTTAGTTTCAACTTTGTCGTTATATTATGTACTAGTTGACAAGCTTAACATAGTTTATTTATAAACGAAGATAAAATTGAAGCGGTAACTCCACAAAATAACACGTTTATAAAAGCAAATATAACTCTCCAACTTTACCTTATAAATATCTACTTAACCGTTCCAAAATATGAAATTAGTGGAAGCGACCTATTTAGAAATGGGTTACACGTTCCAACGGGAACTTTTTTATTTTGAATTTGTATCATGAAATAAAAATGATTATAGTAACCTATTAATATATTATTTCAAGGTAAAAGCTATCTTTAAAATTGACTCTCACTGCCTTCAATATTTTTTTTTCAGTACACTGATTTTAGTCGAGGCCATTCATTTATACAAATAATTAAAACTTGTTTTATAAAAGTCATCTACTAAATGCATCGTCCTACTGGTACTTTATTTCCAATTTATATCTATCTATTTGTTACAGGTGACCTCTGAAATCAATCTATCAACGCAACTTTCTCTGGTCAATAGATGAATTTATAAGTATAACAAAGGCTAAAAAATCAATGAATTCGGTACGGACAAAGTTTCGAGTATGAGGTAGAGAGAAGGTCGTGGCCTAATCAGTGGTCGGCATTTGAGTCGATAGCTAGGTTAAATAGGCCTTGCTGCAACCGGTTGATAGATGGGTGACCCATTCTAACACTGGTTTTTATTTGATATACGACCTCCTCCGTGAAGGTACGTAAAACAAGGGCCCCCATTAATGCCACTGATTGTTATTAGTCGTGAGGTTATAGAGATTGTGGGGGTTCCGAGGATGACGTCAAACGGTAATCGGTCATCTCAACTCGCCCCACAGCCACATCCTTTGCAATCTTAGTGGATACTAGATCGAGATAACGATAGGAAGGAAGGAAAGTCTCGGGTATAATCTGCTCAGAAATGTAAAAAGAAAAACCTACTAAATTTAGGTGATACATTATTTTCTATATCTATTTCGCTCTAGCTCATAGCGTTAGCACATCATATAATATTTCTAAAATGTATTGCAATATGATTTCACATTTCGTAACTTGGTCGTTTTGTATTGGCTGCGATCCAAAATTTTATATATTTCACGTGTTTATTGAGTCGCGAACATCAAATAAAATCCGTTGGCGTTCTGAACGTGACAATGTATAAAGTGTCAATTTTATATCTTCTACATAGCGTTATCCCGGTCTAGGACCAGGATCAACTTAAATTGCAAAGGATGTGGTTGTTGGTCGAGTTAAGATGACCGAGGATCGCAGCCAATACAAAACGACCGAGTTAAAAAATATAAAATCAAATTACAATACATTTTATAAATGTTATATGATGTCCTAACGCTATTAGCAAGAGCGAAATAAATATAGAAAATAATGTAGTTTGACTAAAATTTAGAAGTTTCTTATCTTCTTATTTCTGGGCAATTTATACCCGATACATTGTTTTCTTCCTAGCGTTATCCTGGTCTAGTCCCAGGATCAACTTAAATTTGCAAAGGATGTGGTTATGGGGCGAGTAAAGATGACCGAATGCCGTCTGACGTCATCCCCAGACCCCCCACAATCTCTACAATCTCACGAATAATAGGACTCAGTGACATTAATCTTGAAAAATGCTAATTTAATATGTCAACTAAATTGCTGTCGGTGAGAGAAATTTGTAAAAGAAGAATTTAGAGTGTCCTGCCATAACTCTTCTAAGCTGCCCACAAAATGGTGCTACCTTATTATGAATATTATTTATTAAGCGGCCTTTAATATTTAAGAGTTATCAATTTGTTAAGAAATATAAGTACCTCAATTTATCAACGCTTAAAGAGCCCACCTTACTCTGAAACGAGCCTACTAACGCAGTCAGTTTTAGTAAAAGCTTCACGTTTAGTTAGAAGTAAAAATTATAGTACTCAGCCCTTCTATTCTTCTATATGTATGTATATAAAAGCGAAAGGTATTTGTAAAAGAATGGCTAACGAGTTTCTAGCTGGTTCTTCTCGTGGCTCGACTCTTCCGAATCAGTGATAGCACTTAAAATATTTGACGATTCAAAAGAGCTTGTGAAATATGATTTGAATGTCAAATTATATACTTGAATAAAATATCATTTTAATTTGAATTTGAAAAGTTCACCTAACACGGAATCTCGAATACGGTGGAACTTACAAAGATGAAATCCAGCTGGGAGGTAGTTTTTAGTTAGAAGGCGCCTGTAAAGAACGAATTTAACGACAGGGCCGGATTAAGGAAGTGTAATGGGTATCGCAACTTAGTTTGATTTTTTTTTTCATCTTTTTGTTACAAACTTTAATTTTGACAGAGATGTAGTCAGCAGACTTAGATGAATGAACTTTACCGTACATGGAGTGACTTCAGTAAAAAAGTGAATTCAACAATTATTTTTCGTGATAGACTAATATATCTACCTCCTAATCGCTATGTATATAAAGACGAAAGGTCACCTAACATCTTCAAAACCGCGGGAGGTAAAAAGATGAAATTTGGCAGAGAGGCAGCTTATTAGTTAGAAGGCATCAGCTAAGAAGGGACTTTTAGATAGGGCTAGATAATTGCGCAATTTTACGTTGACGAAGTGGCGGGAAACAGCTTAAAGTATTCAAATAAAAATTGCGAAGAGCGTGTCAAGGCAAGCTTATATAGAAGGATTCCGTATCTGATACGCTATAAACGTATTTGTTAAATAACTTCAAAAGTTGTTTACGAGTTACTTTACTTTACAAGTTACTTTACGAATAACCTTTGTAGAGTCTATCTCCTGATGATGCTTCGGTGTCGAAGCGAAACGTGCGTTGAGGGCACTACACTGACTTTCCGATGTGCCTCAACGCACGTTTCGCTTCGACACCGAAGCATCATCAGGAGATAGACTACACTTTACGAATAACCTTTGTAGAAAGTAGTTTAGTTTTTCATGCATGTCATGGATTTCCGCAAAGTAACGCCTGATTCTATCAGTTATTAGTCTGGTTAGTTTTTATGAATACAGTTTAAAATCGCTCTGCGATAATAAATCTAGCACGCTTACTTCCCGTAATGTACCTATCAATTATTTAGATAGATTAATAATTGCCCTCTAATAACATCAGATAACCAGTCCATTTTCACTTCCGGTCAATTTTATGACTTATTGAGGTGAAACTTCTTATGCGGCGGTTAGACCGTCTGTTGGCGTGGCGACGGATCGTCATGGCGTATGTCGCCACGCGCAGATGTTGCGTCTCTCTCTCCATTCGAAGCAGAGACGTAGTAAATAATTAAAAAGAATATAAACTTACAGCGCCATCCAGCAAGTTCTAGAAGTAGCAGAGACGATCGCCTCCAAGAGCCCCGTGGCGGTGCAGACCATCAAGGAGTCTCTGGTGTACTCGCAGAGTAGACCCAACAAAGAAGGACTGGAACATATTGTAAGTTAACTTCTTATTTAAGAGTTAATGTATTCATGTATTTTTTTTTTTTATTATTAAGGACCTCCAACAAAGGATACACACATTACATACTTGATCACAAACACACAAAAAAAAAAAACCATCTTTTAATCTTCGAATTTATAAACTAACATCTCATATCATATTAGAAAGATTTTAGGAATTTTAGTTATTGTGCAGTTTGGTTACTTTTCCCAAAAATGCATTTTATTGTCTCGAAGTTGTTGTTGACAGTTTAATGAGTGATATTTTCCACTTGACATCATTGCCATCTTGTTATGTAGCAGCCGCTACACAGGGCATTAATGCAGGCACTTGTTTTAGATCATGTAAAGTACTAATAATGAAAATATAAGGGTTTAATTAGAGGGCACAAACCCCTCTTATCTTCCTAGAATAACTCTTTAGAGAAAGGACTATCATTATCAGCCCACAATAACACACTATATCTCCTTCAAATCCATCCAGCAAAAAGGATATAAATTTAAAATTTCCTTCTCTTCTTTTATATATATTCGATTCGATATATTTTGAATGAAGATTCGTGCAGTTACAGTAAAAAAAACCTTAATAGTATTTGAAAAATATTAATAACGTCTTACTTCTTTACATTTCTAGTATGATTGCGAACAAATTGTAGAGGAAAGGCAACTTTGTGCAGTTTTAATGAACCCAGCTTAAACAAGTTCTAAATTCAATGATAAAGTAACCAACAAAAACTTGAGTACCTAGAAATGAACATGATTAGACTTAAAAGCTTTTAAAATTTGCAATTCAATCACTCTTAATTATTTTAACATCTACTCCCATGCTGAAATAAAAAAGGTTATTAATAAAATATGGCATGCAAAATTTATTACATTAAATAAATGAAAATAAAAGCAGATTTATTTCTCTGGCTGCAGAGATGTGATATTAGATTACAGCATGCTTTATTTAATTTATTTTTAATATATTTTTTTATGGAAGTAGAAAATGTTTCGCAAAAAGACATTGTCAAAATTGGATTATACACATCAGAGAGAAATGTTTGCTTTTCTAAAAATGTTGCCACTTAGTCAAAACTTTTAGCAAATCATATTTGCTATCTTAAAATCTATATATACTAATAAGAGCAATTGTGTAATCACGCAGATATATTGATACAAAGTTATAAATTAAATGCACTTTGCATTATGCTTTGACTAATTTAGTCTTACTTGATATTCTTCAACTTGTTTTATTAAATAATTTATTATAATAATAATAATATTTCTATTTAACATTTATGAAATCTGAAATCTAAATCGAATCGGAGAAAGATCCATAGTTTAAAATAATATAGTACAATTAAATTAGTTTGCATTGAACATCACATTATTATTATTTCTACTGAAAAACACCACTAGTCTGCCGTTCCATGTATCGTCGATGATCATGCAGGCCAAAAATGTTTCCATCTCACGTGCATATATCTTAACTTTAAAAGAATTAAATGACGTTTCTCTGTATTGCAACAGCCGCTCAGCCCTTATACACTTTTATCCCGTGTCGGTAATATAATATTTAATTTCGAATTATAATTGGTACACTATGAAACATTGTTTGATGATTTTGAAGGTACATTTGATTATGCAGTATTATAAATTTACACTTTTTTAATCTTTTGTACAATTCAATTTCTTTTTTACAATGGAAACTCTAATAGTGGTTTTAATCATTAGTAATAATGTAGTTGACACTAAAATAAATCCAAATATTTATTTTTGGTCTGGATAGTTTATAGAGGTTCCATTATTATATAAATGAAGTGTGAATTATGCAAAAATGTCAAATTGTTTAATATTTTGAAGAATAAATCATTTAAATTAAAGATATAAATAACGTGACACCGAACAGCAATCAGAGCGCATGACGTCACACCTTGCCAAACAAATTGTTGTTGCTTACGTATATTCCAACCACCCTCAGATACAGCTGTTTGTTTGGCAAGACGTTACGGTAAAATGACGCTATGATACTTTGTGGTATCTAGCGTATTGAATTTGTTAAAGTTAAACTTTTAATCCGCCCAATGTTTAACATTCTATTTTTAGAACATTATTGTGCCTGTTATTTAAAAAAAAAAGCATTTTATGTTATTAAGAAAAATAAAAAAGATTTTCGTTAAAATAAAGAATATATTTTATGAATTAGTCCAATCATTTAGTTCGAAAAACAACGGTTACAGAAGAATGGTTAGAGAAGAAGTTAAAGAATTTTTTTTCGCAATATCTCCTTTCCGACTCATTTCACGATAGACACTGTTATTTAAAAAATGAAACTACAGACAATTACCTACAATTACAACCCTTCTATATTCTCATAAAGTCAATAGTTTAGGGGCACGAGCACCACAAAGGGTACTACAGGACACGTTTTGGTCATCATATTTCTGCATTGTTAAATTTTCAAAAATTCCGGGTCTAAGCACGTAACTCAAGAACGGCTAGACCAGTTCGGCTAATTTCTTTTTTGTATGATACTTAAGAAATTTTATAAAAGAGAAAAATTATAAAAAATTACTTTTGACAGAACGAACGTCTGTACGGTCAGCTACTTTGTAATAATTTTTGTAATTGAAAATTTTTAATGAATAAATACACTTAAGTCAACTATCGTATATAGTACTATAAGAACATGGATATTATATAATTATTCAATTAAAACTTTTTTCCTATCATAATTATTATCATAAGAAATTTCAACTATATATACTACAAGGTAAGAGTGCAATAATTTATGTTGAAAGCTTTGAGAAAGGTACTTTATATAAGCAATAAATGTCATGGTTTCCGTGGTGTAGCGGTTATCACATCTGCCTAACACGCAGAAGGTCCCCGGTTCGATCCCGGGCGGAAACAGGTAATGTTAAATTTAATAAACTAAGAATATTAAGGGCAGGTTGAGAAATCCTGTAAAACCTGTTTTTTAGCAAAGCAATTTCTTAATTTTTTTCAATTTTTTTTATAAATTCAAAAATATGTATACCGTATAGGTTATGCCTATGTATATTAAAGGTTAAATTGTTTTTTTTTTAATTTACTTCAAATATGTTATTTTTATTTCCTTAGTTTGGTAATTAAATAGTAAGTACATATTTACACTGAAATTTTATCTATTTAAAGAGTATTTTTGTATCGACTGATAATATTTAGATCAGAATCAATATTAAGGTCAAACATCATGATGACATTTGTAGTGATGTGTTAATTTTAATAAATTTAAAAAAAAGACAATTAATAATTAATTACCCTCTAAACTTTCATCAATACACTCAATATTACATAACCATCGCAAAATAGTGATGAGCGTTAAGATAATAACGGCTCGTATTACCATAATCAAGAGAACGGCTTTTGGTTATTTAAAATTCTGTATGTTTTAGTGGTAGCGGCGAAGCCCTTTAGCAGTATTCCTCGGATGAGAAAAAAAGTTGAGACGTGTCTATATCATAGGGGCGGATGTATTTAACGAACATGAACATTGATGAAAAATACTTAGCTGCAATATAAAACTATATTCATAGATTTTAAAAGCATCAATTTCCTGTATTGTCTAAATGCCAAAAAAAAAAAAAATGTAAAAAAAAAACTACATTGGGTCCTGGTAATGCAAAAAAAAATCATATCGTTTTCAACGAAACCGCCATTTTATTGTTTTAGTTATGAATTAATTATGTGTAAGTAAAATAATTCTCTTAAACATAAACAAAATTTCTTACTTGTTTTTTTATTCGTTTGATTTATTTAAATTGGAGATGATATGGCTGTGGGGCGAATCAAGATGTCGGACTGCCGTCTGACCGCATCACCGGAATGAGACGGGCATCAACGTCCTCTATTAGCCAACCAAAGAACTATTAAACTACATAATTTGTTACTATAATGCCGTTTTTATCGAATTATAAGCAGAATAATTGTTAAGTTATTATTAATTGTTATTAGTTTCTTTTGTTGACAATAAGTATTAATAACAAATTAATAAATAATAAATTCTTAGTAGTACAGTAAAAAATTATTTACTGCTCATTTTGACAAATGATATTACTCTTTGAATAAGGCTCGACATTTTAGAAACATTTTATGCTCTACTCTATTATATCCGACCAAATCAAATATCCATAGGTTTCCCAAATATCGTGTACATACCTACATCTTTTGCGTTTAATATAATTATATCGATCAAATGTGTGGGATGTTACATGAATTATTTTTTTGGGTAGCGCAATAATATCAAATGAATAAACTATTGTAACTAACCACACAACACTGAGCCCTTATCAATTCGTCGTAATTTGCGCATACTTTTAATTACGGTCAAGCGTTATTATAATGAACTTTATCCTGTTCCCAGCTCTAGTTTTACTAAAATGAACATTTAATCGCCACACATGTTATTACACTTACTTGTGTCCGTTTCTTTGTGTCCTGAATGCGTTGAAAATAATAATAATAATGTATCTTATTACATAAACGATTGAGACCAAAGGGCCTAAGCACGAACTGCTCGAACCGTAGTAAGTCGACGAGTCCACTTTACTTAGGATGAAAAGGTTCGCGCTAAGCCCACAGCGAACCCTTTGTAGCTTCACCGCGGGTTGCATTAGCATCGATTAAAAGCGTGACAAGATTAAGACTTTGCCTCCCGTGGGCCTCACGCGAACATTTTCATCCAAAGTCTACTCTTCGTCTTCAAACGGTTCGAAATGTTCGTGCTAGGCCCTCAGAAGCAATAGCACGAATATTTCAACAAAATTAATTCCAAAATCGACGAGTTGACATAGAAAATATTCGTTGTAGGTACACAGCGGACCCGTGTCTAAGCTTCGCAGGTTGCAATAGGATTGATTAAAAGCGTGACACGATTAAGACTTGTATCATGAGGGCTTAGCACGAACATTTTCATTCTGAATATGTTCGTGCTAGGGCATTTCACGTTAGAAACATGTAAACCATCCATATCCACAGCCGTAGCTTGCCTTAAACGGGGCCAATTTCAGGAGCTCAATGGAAGTTGCCAAATTGGGGGCGCACTTATCACGAAAAATAAAAGATTTCTATCTGACTTGGAAAGAATTTTATTTCGGTGCAATTGTTAAATAAAGTGTTCCAGTAGTTATTAACAAAAATGTTATAATTCCTAAAAGATTGAAGTTAAAGAGTAAGGGTTTTTGGTTAAATACTTTTGGGGCACCTGTGGGGCCTGTGTGTGGTTCCATATCGGTTGACACTGCGGTTGCTAGCCCCTGCTTATATTTCAAGGAGTGTGGATTTCCTAGTTTTGATTAGAGTCCACTGGTTGTATAGCGTAATTGGGATGAATGTAACGAAATGTTTTTTTAATGATATAAATGCAGATATTCTTACCTAGCTTATCAGGGGAGGTCCGGGAGTCATCCCTGAATACCCTTCTGCGGAACTGAGGGTCCGGTATTACAGGGTCGTAGGGTGAGCCGGTGCGTTTGAAAAGGATCTGACAACAAAATAATGTATGCATATGTAAATATAATTAAAATTGTTGTAATCTATAGTGAGATTATCACACATAAGTGATTTTCATACACATATCACAACATAATTTATTATTTTCAATAAATAAATGATGTGCCCTTAACTATTTCTTTAAAAAATTAAGATTTTACCGCAAATGAAAAACTAGCTACCTGCCTCGGCTTTGCACGCTTAGCGCAAGCACAGAAGCATTTTTTATTAATTTACAAATTATAAATTAATAAAAATGTTAAAAAAGGGGTTTTAATTAAGTTTAACCGATCGTTATCTCTGGATACAAAGCCCAAATATTATGTCGTCTATGTACATATATACAAAATTTACATTTACAAAAACTAAATGTTACCTGTCACGAAATTTCGAAAATCGCGGGACGTACATAGATGAAATTTGTCAAGAAGGTAGTTTATAGTTTGTAGACATCCGCAAAGAAAGGATGTTTCGATAGCGCCCGATTAAAGAAGGGCTCTCGCAAGATTAATATTACGCGGGCGAAGTCGCGGGACATTATTTATTATAAAGATGCACTTAAACAAATACCTTACTAAGCGTGTACACGAAGAACACGATGATGCAGATGGTATATATGGGCATCACGAATCCCATTGAGGACTTGGGGGCTGGTACAGGTCCACCTGGTGAGCCGAGCGGAGGCCTCATGCCCGGGATAGGCGGTGGCTGAAACATATATTATAAACATAATAATTACAGGTATAATACTTATTATTAATTTTTATAAATTATTAGCGACCCGCCCCGGCTTCGCATGGATCCAGTTTAAATATAATTTTTTTTATTAATATTTTATATTATTAATATTTTATATATTACAACCTAAGTCTAGTTTTATTTCTTTTAGTTGCAATCCTCATGTGTCATATCGGAGTCCTGGTGCCTATAACACAGGTTCGATCCAAGCTTAGGCACCAGTTTGTCCTTAATTCTAGTGATTGTACTTATTTTCGTATACTAACATACTTTTAAGGCAAATGTAACGAAATACAAAGAAAAAATAAATAAATGAAATTATAATTAATATAATTATTTACCAAAACAAAAATGTAGCCTACGGCACTCGGGAATAGTATAATTTTCTATCAGTAAAGGAGTTTGTCGATCACTCTGGAAGTCAATGGATTAGGTCTTTGTTCAGTAATGGAAAATATCGGACTAAAGAAAGGAAGAGAATTTTCGTAATAGAATCGGTAGAATTACCGAGATTATCCGTAACATTGAAACTGTCAAACTTTACCTTTTTATAAAATATACCACTGTTACTTAGTCATTGCGCAAGTGCCTCCAGAAAACTTACGTGGTGACAAACAACGTACCTTAATCATTGGTAATGGATCCGAAATCAAATCTAGCTTAATGTTATGTGATAGTTTTTTATATTGTTATTTATTTAATTTCGTATTTTGTAAAAATTATATAATTATCAATGAAACTAGAGAAACGAAACAAATTATTTTTTTTTTTACTTCAATCAAGATCTGATCTAGGTATTCTAAAAAAAAAATTAAGTGTGTGTCAGCTCCGACGCACGACTGGAGTTTACTCCCCTCCTCCGTCCCCCATTTTCCCCTCTACTATATTAGTACCACATTCGATTTCACTACCCATATTTTCTACACACATACCACGGGCCTTAATAAACTCGAAAAAAAAAACAATTTTCTAGAAACACCTAGCACTTAAGATAGAAATAAAACTATCGCGTAAATACCAAGAGGGATGTGCAGTAACGAAATCCTCGCTATCAAACATGTCCATCAAAACATTTTATAGGTACATTAATAACGGCTTGTTAACCAGTTGTGTAACTTAGCAACCTCTAAACAATTACCACGCCAATAACCGAGGCTGACCGTACTCGTGTGACATACGCCGCACTTTAACACTATCCGTAATACTTATGCAATGGACAGTACCTACTGGAAATATTTTAAACTATTCAGTGAACTAACCACGAGGATTATGCATAAACTTTTAATATTTAGATGTGAAATATGAAATTATCATTTCGTACTAGGTTTTAATTAATAAAACTCGTTTTATTTCGTATGCTTTCTCGATTTTAATTCATTTTGTTTGCAAATATTGCAGAATTTGTTCAATATTTTAATGAATGGTGAACATAATAATATATTTTCATAGTTTCTTCTTTTCAATGTTTTCATTTATTCAATTCATGAATTTGAAGTGGCTAATTGTCAGGCCGAATTTTTTTTTTACAAATTGCACAGGACTACGTACAATACATGATAGCTATAACAAAAACGCATTTTAAAAAACCATTTGTCTGTCCGTCTACCGGTTTGTCTGTCTATTGTTTGTTACGAATAATCTCCGAAACGGCTGCACCTATCTTGATGGGACTTTCACTGGCATAACCATTCCACTAACTATTCGGGCGGGTCATCATCATCCGTTGCGTGCAAAGAGCGGCCATCTACCACAGTGACGCACATCTTATTGCAGAAGTGGCTGCCCGGAAGACAAGCCCGGATCTTGTATTACGGAAGTAGTAGAGTAATAAGAAGAGTGAAAGAAAACACATAGTATAATATGATATAATACTTTAAAAATGGTGTAGTAAAAATTGATTAACAAGAAAAAAAATTGTAACTTTAATAAAAACTAACAAATAATAATATAACTTTCTACACATTTTGCTCCGTAACTCAAGCATACTCTGCCATTGCTATAGACAATATTTAATTATTCTAAGATTAAAAAGGATTTTAAAAAAGGACTAAATAGGTTGGAATAATTAATCCCGAATTCCATTAGAAAATACTCTGCGGCAACGTTTGATTAAAAAGAGGATATGGGATATCTTTGCTCACCCTAATAAAAATCCGGTGTCACTATATATGTTCCCTGTGGATTCTATACCAAGTCAACCAATATTCATGAATGTTGTCACTTATGTGAAAGTTGCTTGAACTTGAGTATATATTTTATTTTGAGTATAGTTTTTATTTTGAGGAATGGCTTTTTGAGCTTTGAGCTAAGAGCTTTGAGCTAAAAATTTTATCTTATAAATCTTTCTATGTCACTCAGCCACAACAACGCGTGGCCGAGTCTGCTGGTTGATTATAAAAAAAAATCAACGTTACAGAAAGAGACTTTATTATATTTATTTGTATAGATTTTTTTTTAATATGTCAAAATAGAACTACTGTCTCGATTCTTCTACTCTACCTAGATATGTGATAAACTATTGTAATACGTTTCTATTATTTTTCTGTTGTTTTTGTGGAAGTGAAAATAGATAAATGCGATACGGATTCGAACCCAATTACAGACGGTGCGAAACGACGCGCAGTAACTTGATATCGTTTGGTTAGCAGTGGTCTGACATGGCGGACCAAGTGTGGACTATTTTAGATGAAGTTGACTAGTTTTCAAACTTTGCTACGGGATAATATTAAGGATAGAGAGCGCATGTGGCCGAGATAAGTAAAAGGATATGCTTAAAACGAATCAATGAAAATGTTATTTTCAAAGACCTCAACGCATCTCTGAGCCTTCTGGTAGAACATCCATGGGCATCGCTATTCACTCAGGTGAACATCCTGTTTACCCCATGTTAGAGGTCATCCATTAGTTATGTCACACGTTAAAGGGGGAGAGTAGGTATAACCAAAATGTAACGCTGTGACAATAGGCAAAGAGGGAAAGGGGGATCATAAGCTGTTTGATATATTTCCAGAGAGGTAATCATTATATATTTATAATACATATTTAATTTTGATTTAAAATAACATTTATTTGATTAGTTTGTTATTATGTTTTAGTGAAGTTGGTTAAACAAATTTATCTGGGATCGAGATATTGAAGCTCAAACACAGGGTTTCCTAGTTCAGCTTCAGAAGCTGATTTTATAACATAAATTTGGTATAATAATGTGTGAATGTATAAGATACAAATTAAAATACAGATACAATTTAAAAATATTTTTTAGTCATCATAAGTGATGACTAAAAATTATTTTTAAATAAAAAGAAAACCGCCTTCAAAAACAAAAAGGCGACGAAATAAAAAGCAGAAAATAAACAGTACATTCATACGATTTAGTAGACACTTACTTATGTGTTGAAGTCGGTACCAAGCCAAATAGGTTCTCCGCTAAATTGATGTTTCATGCTTCGTCTTTCCATAACATAATTTTAACACCGAATTATCATATATATTACTTTTTCATAATCTTGTTTGACACGGACTTAGCATTGACCCCGGCGTTATTGCTCTTCAATATTAAATACTTCTTTTGCTCGCTCACTCGCATTTTTAAACTGTATATTAGGAGCTATTAAGAATAGCTTTTAATAATACGTTATATATTTAATTTAATGCTTCTTCCTTCAAAATTGACGAACTTCCCATATAAACTTATTAACTTTTTCCCGCGACTTCGCCCGTATGTTTAAACTTGCGTGTGTCTTTAAATCTACTTAATCTAGCCATTTTGAAAAGTCCGTTTTTCGATGTCTAATAACTAGAAACTGGCACCGCGCCAAATTTCATTTTTGTACGTCCGGCGGTTTTCGAAATTTCGCATAATAGGTGGTCGTTCGCTAAGTTGCATATACTTAAGTTGGCAGTGTGGGCGTGTTCTAAATTTAAAATATTCAAGCACGCCAGATAAAATAATGGCCATTCTTGTATGTTTTATTAAGAATATTCATAATTTGAAATGTACCAAAGTATTATTTGTGCTTTAACTCCAATTGAAGTTGAAGCGAAGCATTTAAGAATGTTAAGGTAATAAAAATTAGAAACTTACTTGTTTTAGGTATTGAAAACTAATTCAAACTTAAATAAAATAAAAATGAACGTAATAAGAATTTAATCTAACTAAAAATGCTTTACACACATACATATGTTTGAAAAAATCAAAAACAAATCGTCAGCCTTCTAAGAACATTACAGCCTGTGGCGATGAAGACTTAATATTTTTCATAATAGAAATATTTTAAAATATAAATTATTTTAAATATGTTAGAAGTAAAACGCACATGATGTCAAAGCGTGATAGTGACACCGTTTGTTTATTTTTTTTTATTTAAAAAGGTTCACCAGCAGTTGGTACAATGACACGTACATAAAAATAACATACATAATAATGACATTAACTGATTGTACAACAATATTAAGGTAAACACCACATTCAAAATATTAAGGTAAAAAATTTTATAGTGATAGTATAAAAGCTAATGTTAAGTGAGCACAATTTTAGTTTAGTTGTTAAGTTAAATTATGTTAAGATAAGGTAGGTTACAGTAAAGCTAATGGTGAGTCTAATAAGTAAATTCTATTATTGATATATATTAAATATCGCTAAGTTTATTGAAAAAAAGCTAGTATGTTTTTACTGAAGATTGATTTCGTGTCTCCAAAGACGTCAGTCAGTTTGTTATATTAAGTGTCAAATTTTATTTTTCTTTGAATAGAACACTGAAGGACAACTTCTTGATTTTAAATAGCCTACCATTAATGTAAAAATGAATGCCAGTAAAGGTGAATTGCAAAGGGTATTGCGAAATTAAAGTAAATTTATAATGTTTTTTTTTTTAATCAAGCTATTTCAAAAAAGGCAGAGGCTCTCAATTGTGCTGTATAAAAAAATGTTTGTCAATTCAAAACTTTCGATTGGCTGAATCGATTTTGGCAATTATTTTTTTCATTTGAAAGCTGGTCTTTCCCGTGTGGTCCAATTTGAATTTGGTCCAGTTCCAACGATTTATTTGAAGGCGAGTTTTTTTTGTTAAAATTTTTATTGCTTCAAATTGAAACGGATACAATTGTCCCTTCTAAACAAACACTTGTCACTAATTGGTTAATGATGTTACAATATATAAAGGCTTTGCACTCAAAGTTGGGAACATTTCAAAAAGTTAAAATATTCACTCCTATCATCCCCTAACGGGTATACGTAGAATTAACAATAATCCTGTATATTATAGATTTTTTACTAAGATTTTATTTACACTAACGTGAATCAACATTTATTTAAAACTTTATAAATAACACAAGAAATATTTTCGGCAATTATTTTCTAAATTTTTACTTACATATTAGGTTATAAATTTGAATTAAAAAATTATTATAAACTCAGAATCTGTTTCTGAGTGAGTCTAGTCTAAAAAAGTCCTAGTCATTTCTAAAAATATATTTATTTAAACATCTTGTCATATTAATATATTAACTTAGGTATATATTTTGTAAAAATTAAAGATCTAGTCAGGTTTCTGGTCCAGTCAAATCTATTCTTAGTTTTATAATTAAGTTATTGAAAAATCTAGTCATTAACAATGATCTCATTTTTTATCTCAGATGTCCATGGGCGCCGGTAGGCACTTCGGTGCCTGCTGCCTGCTCGTCTGCCCCCTTGTAACATAAAAAAAAAATCAAGTGTTGTTAATGTATAATTCAACTTTTGATACAGAATGCCTACGTGTCCACGCATTGTGCACACTGCAAGACTACATTCCGAAGTATAGAAGCGTTAGCGAGACACGTTGAACACTCCAAGACTGAAAAATGCGATGTCAATATGAGGTAAGACTTATATCGGAGCCAGACATAGCTCAAAATGTTTGTACGTTTTTGTCTTTGAAGATTACAAAGTTCTACAAAAGTCCCCGGCTACAATACATGATCATTCAAATGAAGCTATGTCTTCCTCCGGCAATAGTGACGGAAACTGTTCTTAATTCGCTAACAAACTATTTACCATTTGTTTGAAATGAACATTTGTAATCTCAATATTTTTATATACTTTATTACGTTTTTATTCCTTAGTTATAACATTATCTCTTTAGGTCGTGCCCTGATTGCGGTGAGGGATACCCTTCGGAAGATAATCTGAAGGAGCACCTTGAAAATCACCACAAGGACGAAACAGTAAACTGCGAAGAGGTAGGAATCTATACTAATATGTAAAGCTGTAGAGTTTGTCTGTTTACTTGAACGCGCTAATCTCAGGAAGTACTGGTCCGGTTTGAGAAAAAATTCTTTCAGTGTAAGAAAGCCCATTTATCGAGGAAGGCTATAAGGCTATATATCACGCAAAAACAAAAATTGTCCTAATTTTACGCGGACAAAGGCGCGGCTAACAACTAGTTAGCATCAAAATTTCAGTACAGAATAGTTTGAATGTTCTTTTGGGAGAATGCGATGGAATTACTTCCCCAGACACGTGGCTCTAAATTAGATATAAAAATTCTCTTGATTATTTTTTTTTAATTCTCTACTACCTAATGCTATCCCGGTCTAGTATCAGTGTCCGCTTAAGATGCAGAGTAGTTAAGATGACTTAACTCGCCCCACAGCCATACGTCCACAATTTCTACAAACTCACGACTAATAATCATTGAATAACATTAATCAGTCATCTACGGTTTTATGTGCCTCCCGAAACACGCAGAAGGTCGGATATTTGATGAGCCATTGTTAGAATGGGTCACCCATCTGTCACCGGGCCGTGGTAAGAACTGCATAGCCTGGCGATCGACTCAAATGCCGGCCACGACGAAGCCACTTATGTCTTATCTCTACTAAGTGATAATAATTTTTAACTTCTTTTCTTTTTTCTCTTAATCCATATAATACATTTATCACTTTTTTTTTTTTTGTTATCTTTAATCTACTCTGTACACTATATTTTATATTTAAATGTGGAAACTTTATTGGTTTATAAATTATGTCATAAGAATTTTTGTAAGAAATATTATACTGTTTGTTTCCCTAATAAAATAAAATAAATAAATAAAATAAAATAATTTTCAGTGCAAGCGAAGTTTCACGAACGAGCGGTCGTACGCCATCCATTACCAGCGCGTCCACCTCGGCGTCAAGATGAAGCAGAAGAAGCCGCGCTGCTTGAAGCGGCCCAGCGAGAGCGTCGTCTGCGAGATATGCGGGAAGAAATGTATCGTGAGTACCAATCTGGTTCGGAGTTAATTTAAAGCCTTAATATTGATGCTATTGAGAAGGTATTTATTATGGTTGAAGGTGTTAAGTGATTATTATGGTTGAAGGAATTAATTGAAACTCGCAAGTTACCCGGTTCGAAACCCGACGCCACTGGGGTTTTGTCGCACTCATTCCTGGCATAAATTTTTAATTTTAGCTTCGTGACACTAGTGAACCAATAAAAATAAAACAAAGAAATAAAAAATTACAAAAAAATATGCTTAAAAGAAAAAAAAATTTAGCTATATTTGCACTCTTTATTTAAAATTGTTTCGATAACAGTTTAATTTTAGTTCGAGTACAGTTACGTAGAGAATTTGTATTTTTTTTTCAGACGAAAGCGACTCTAATATACCACCAGCGTATACACACGGGCGAGAAACCGTACCAGTGCTCCTGTCAAATTTATGACCGACGGTATACATATTAATTGTCGAATATTGTTACGTACAAAGAATGGAAAAATTATATTTAGCTTTAAATAAGCACATAACTAGCAAGTCTAAAGATTTTTGGCCGAATTTCGACCACTAGGCGGTCTATATTATATGTATAAAAGCGACTGTTCACCCATCGCGATATTTCGAATACCGCTGACAGTATAAAGATGAAATTTGGCAAGGACGTAGTTTATACTTAGCAGATATCTGCTAAGGAGGGATTTTTCGATAGGACCATATTAAGGAAATCTAAGAGCTCCCCCAAGTTCTCATAGACAAAGCAGATAAAACGGCTAGTTTTATATATTAAGTCAAATTTAATCATACCTTTATTAACATCAATAAAATAGAATCAATTTGAAGTAAAAAAGGCCTAAATCAAGTAACATATTCAGGATTTTCATTTAAGTTAAGTAAAGTTTGTAAGTCACCATCGCGTATAAAAGTCGCCATAAATTTTCCCTTGCCGGCTTTCAAAGTTTTATGAAACTTCAATATCGATATGAACTGGGTAATTCCTTTATTAGAATTATTATCTATTTGGGAGACTGTTTTTTTTTTATTAGCCCGTCGTGTCCCACTGCTGGGCAAAGGCCTGCCCCCTTCTAAACCTACACTTGGGAAAATAAATAGCAAATTATATGAACTACCGTCATATTTATAACTTAGAACTGTTTACACAAATCGGTCACTAACAATGAAATATCTGCTTTCAATCAACAATTGAAATTTGGTAATGTGTTAAAATTTAGGTTTTATTTTAGCCTTCACCAACCAATTTCCTTTGCTTTGTCCTCAAGTAACGTGACATTGGCGAAATAAATTATGTCCAGTAGACATAGCCAAGAGCCTTAACCAATACTTGAATTAAATAAATCGCTGAACAAATAATTATGATACATTGCTATAAAGATAAAAGTTTTATAAAAATATAACTAATAAGTATCCGAACACATTTAATATTCGGTCGAGAAAATTTGAGAAAAAAATATCAGAAAAAATATTTTCTGACGAAAAAAAATGTCATGATAGTAAGCAGAAAAACTTAAGCTATAACAATTAATATAAGACGAAGAGAAAAGACAAAACAAGTCATGACAAAAACAGGATAATTACATCTGAATTGCGACTCTATTACAAACTTCTTATAACTGCGTCACAAGAATATTAAGACTTGTTTTCTTTCCAGCATTTTTTTTTAATTGCGAATCGAAAATCCTTAGCAGCGGCCACTCTTAGAGTGGATTATCTGACAGCGAAAATGAAATTAAGTTAACGTTAAATAATAAATCCAGATGATTAATTTGTAAATTAATCAACAAAAGCAAATTTTCCAGAAAAACAATTATATTACGTTATTTATTTAAAGAAAAGATGAATATTAAAATTAACTTTAACAAAATGTTTTATGTCCGCTGAAAACCATTACAGGACAAGAGCCATTACTCGATTCTTGTCATAACCAACATTATAGACCTCAATTCTGCAGCCAAACAATGGCTTCTCTCAATTCTACACCCAAATAATGTTATGATCTGATGACTATCCGTGCCAAAAATCTTTAGTGTAGCGGCTGCTACATAACTAGATGGCAATGATGTCAAGTGGAAAAGGTTACACCAAAGCAAACTAGATGGCGAGTAAATATCTTGCAAAATATCAGATATTTAGACTAAGCTAGCAGAGCGGGCCGGAGACGGGTACTCGGTGGCGTAAGCGACCAATAGATGGCGCTATAATTTGACATAAAAAGTAAGCAAGCATTCGGACAGGACAATGTCTGCCGGGTCCGCTAGTAATATCTAAAGTTGGACTTAATATTAGTAGTACATTACCTCAATTGCTAACATTTTTTACTTCAACTAAGCTCCTTTTAAACAGAAAAAAGACTAGACTAATTTTTTTCGGCTAAGCAAAACTACGAGTTGTAAAGTCGTAACTTTGCTTAGATGTTATTTATGAGTGAGATAAATTTTATCTAAATCTTGGTTACTTAAGCGAGCACACTTGTATAGCTAATATAAAATATCGTCTATGATAAAATTCGAAACCTCCCACGTAAATTGTTGTAACTCCACTACCCTTCGAACTTTTTCGGAATCCTTTTGGGATATATATTATTTTACGATCGCTACATTCATACAAAACTTTCACGAACGTATACATTTTGAAAAATCTTAATATGTGATTATTTCCAAAAAATATAAATATGGCAAATAAGTGAGGAGCCAAAATTGGGGATCTCTCTCCATCTTCAAATTTACTTCTGGCCGGCACTGATGATAATATAAAAATAATAAAGCCGTCTAAAATGCAGGTGGATTGTCTATGGTTCCTTTTATGGTTATGGTTGTTTGATAACGGTTCTTGACTTTAAGTCTCCAACAATCCCCAAAAATTACAGATACATATTACTTTATGCTTAAATAGTAATTATTAGTATTAATATTAATCACAAAAGGCATACGTTAGTGTTTATAATTAACAAACTAATTTCGTTTCTTCACTATATTTAAGTTTTTGTAATACAGTTTTAAGAAATCTAAAAAAATCCACATTTCTAACTAAACACCATTCATTCCCGTTCAGGTAAAGTAGCTTTTTTTAAATACGGTGTTGATGATATATTTTTTCAATAATTACAAATACATCATTACAATAAATTAATACGATTTGTTATAATACCTAATACATTTTTGTAATACAAATAAAAAAACATGTAAAATAAGTCCAGTTTTGTATTTACACACCACTTATCCCCGTTTAGATGAAGTAACTTTGTTTTTAAATACAGTATTGGTTTCTTTTTTCAATAATTACAAATATATTGTTACAATAAATATAAGATTTGTATCAAATAAGGTTTCTTGTGATAAAATCTAATACATTTTTGTAATACAGTTAAAAAAACATGTAAAGTCCAGATTTGTATTTAGACACTACTCGTTTAGGTGAACCATTGGCTCACTTACACAATTAAAGTTCAAAGGTCGTAGACATTTTAGAACTCTTAGGGTCTCTTTTAACAACTACAAGTAAAGTCACGAGAAGGCTTCTCTGTTTAAAGAGAGAAGTCCTTTTAGCGTATTAAAACTTTTAGGTTACTCTGTTTTAGACTATTATTTGCTAGCGGCTGATTTAAAAAAAAAAACAAAACAAACAAATTTTTATCTTCTATCTCCGTAGTCATGCTTGAATATATCTTTTTAAAGCAAATAATTTTTTTTAAAGTCTCCCCCCCACTAATGCTGCAGCCAGACGTAGCTCAAAGTGTTTGTACATTTTTGACCTTGAATACTACAAAGTACTACAAAACTTTGCGCAGCTACACAATGTCCCCGGCCACACTACTTGATCATTCAAATGAAGCTATGTCTAGCTCCGGCATAAGACTTGATAAACGATCCCCTTGTGTCGTCACAATGTTTTATTACTACAGTTATAGCTATATCATTCCGTAGTCCTGCAAGGAGCCCTTAAAATTTCGCCCTGTCCATCAGTCCATCCGTACCAAGGACGTCATAACTCCAGGATTTCCTGCTCGGATTCTCCTTTCCTTCTTTATTAGATATAAAGACATTTTTTTTTATTTTGAATACTACAAAATCATTAGGAAAAAAATATTCTCAGAGAAATTGGACTACAACTTTTAAAGTTATTTAATAAATATATATATATCGTGTATCAGATACGGAACCCTTTCAATATAAACGTGTCTTGATACGCTCTTAACTACTTTTTTAATTTATTGTCTGTGTTACGTCTATGCAATACAGTTTTATATAAAGAATCCTTGAGTCTTTCAAGAAAATAAATTAAGAGGATCCTGCAAAACTTTTTATGTATTGTAAAAAATGCTGTATGTTTCCCAAATTGAATTGAAAACAATAAAACAAAATTGGTTGTCTGTAAAGTCGGTTTACGGACGATAATTTTATGCGATAACGCCGAACGCTTAGGCCGACCGTACCTATAATTCTTATTCCTCGCTCTCGTTTGCACGCTCTGCTCAGGCGGAACGTGACAATGAGTCGTGTTTTTTCGTGCGTGCAGCCGGCGTTCGAATTGTAAGACGTTATGACGTCAATAAATTATATAGAAGTACTTGAAAAAAAATACACAAATCGTTCCGTTTTACTCACGAGGAGTGTTACCTTAAATGTTTTCCATCGTATTGATATTATACTTATAAATAAATAAATAAATAAATATTGATGTCGTACTCCGTTTCGATGTTGTTGTTCAATTACCGATTTGACAATAATAATAAATATCGCTCGTTCCGCGCTCTCGCTTGCACGCTCAGCTTAGGCGGAACTTGACAATGAGTCATGCTTTTCTGTGCGTGCATCGCGATTTTTAAGACGTTGTCACGTCAGAAACAATATACACTTAGTTTAGATGACACATAAGTGTCTATGCTATAAAGCATAGATTTTTTTTGCAACCTTTTCAACGACAGGTAGAATATGATATTATTTTTTTAATTCTAATCAGGTGTGATAGGTTGAGGGATATACCATGATATTAATTAAAATCGATTAAGGAATTAAATTTCAAGGAATTTAATTCCTGAGAAATTTCTTGAAATTTAATTCCTTAATCGATCGAAATCGAATTTTAAGGAATTAAATGTTTTTTTCGAATACAAAATGTTAATTATCAATTTTTTTAACTTAAATTTTTTAACAGAATCAATCAATATTGTTTTAGTGACAGTCTAAGTGTTCTTTATTAACCAATTTTTTACAATAGTAAAAAGCTTTTCAATTCATTATTTATTTTTCACGTATACATAATCTAATATTTTACTCATCAAATACACTTAAACAATGTTTACATGACGTAAACGAATTTGGAAGGGACAAAGAAAAAATATCTATTTTTATTGGTTGATTGTTTTAAACAAAATATGGCTATTATTTTATGATTTCATCTTTAGCGAGTTACAATTACATACCAGGTCAGTGTTATGACTTAAATTTCAGCGCTAAACAAACATTTACAGTTATAAACTCACCACTCTCAAATAACAGAGATATAAACTCCAAATCAACTTATCCACAAGTAGCTACTTTATTGACATTTCGCAATATACAACTCTTATAATTTTCTTATGCTCACAGACATTATTTTGGGAACCTCGTTCAATGACCTAACTCAAAAAAGCTGATTTTTGGGAAATCGCAAAACGTTTTCACGTTTACGACTTATTCCGCATATAATTCCATAAAAACGACATTATAGTATTAAATAATGTTTTTTTAATTGGTTAGTATATCGTGCGAAATGTTACTTTAATGGTAGTTTATTATTTGCATTTTTTAAAAAAACCTATTTTTTAAAAGACAAAAATAGCCGTATCTCAGTGTTTTTTAATTCCGCATATATTGTAAATGCGAAGCCGGAGCCAGTTCTTACTTTGTAGTAAAACAATATTTTTTTTTAAATAAATATTTACTTAATATTACAAATCACTTTTCTCTATAATAATGCGGCGCGATCTCCAACAACCATGTCTTGTCTATGGTCATCATTTCTCGCATGTATGTCTTCTCTCCAGTACTTTGTACGCTGGCGAAGACGACCCCAGGGTATTTTAGGGTTCCGTAGTACTACAAGGAACTCTTATAGTTTCGCTCAGTCCGTCCGTCCATCTGTCTGCCCTAACTTACTTCTCCAATTATAAACATAAATGTACGAGTCGTTTATTCATAATTCATTATAATATAGTTTTATAAAATGTTAAAACTGGTCGATGTCAAGAAATATTCAATTCGGAACAGTTATGTATGGGTTGGTTATAGAATCTTCTTTAAATATTTTCGGTAGGATTATTGTAATAGAAATAAGCCAGGGCAGATTGAATAGGACTTGTTATTATATAAAAATAATATCTACTAGGATAATTTTACGTATGACGAAAGTAAAATTTTAATATACACATTGATATAGCTTTTTTTTTATGTTACAAGGGGGCAGACGAGCAGGCAGCAGGCACCGAAGTGCCTACCGGCGCCCATGGACATCATGTGAGAAAGAGGTACTGGTACCCGGACGCGCCGGCCCAATTCGGCTACAAGCATGGCGCTACCTCTAATTAATCGTCCAATAATGTGTGTTTAAATGGTGTAAATCGTCTGGCATTGTTGTTAGTGTGGTTTTATTTTAATAATTTATAGCAATGGACAGTTCTGGGCAAATCCTTAGCTGACCTTATAAAACTAGTTCCCTGTAGAATAAAGACTTAAAAAAAAATTAAACATAGTAGATTATTGCACCAAGCGCAAAGTGAGCAATGCACAAGGGTAAAGTAAACGATTTCATTAACTACTTACTTCAGCAAGATGCGTAATCTACTTTTATTTTATCTACATCACTGTCTATTTACCTTTTTCTAACTTTTCTTGCTAATTGTAATACTACAATTAGCAAGAAAAGTTTGAAACTTTGATACCAAAGCTTTACAATTATATAGAATACGCGGGAACTGGTTTTTTTTTTCTCTTCTTTATTTATTCAATCGACTTTTATTTTTAGCCAGTTTCTATTTGATCCAATACATACATTCTATATGAAACTTAATGGGACACATTAAACCTCTTTGGTAAATTTATATGAATATAAAAATTTTGCATTAATGAAAAACAGTGCAGTATTGTTTCATACAACATTACTGCACTGTTTTGGTTCTAAGCGGAAAGGGCGTCCTTTGTGATCAATTATGTAGTGATTAGTGATAACGTTACCGCGTAGTTGGGAGAAAAAAATATTAATGTTAGACTGAATGTTATAAAGTATTAGGTAGCATTATATTATATTACGGTGTTATGAAGTATGTATCTGTCTAAAATATGACAGCATAGTAACAAATGTATTATTTTTGCTTATAAACTTTCGCTCCATTTGTTCTTCATATATTTACAAACAGACGCTTAAATAACAAACCTTTTACGAGATATGTTTCGATAATGAATAAAATTATTAACTTTACAAGAAACCCTAGTTTTAATTGTTATTTTTAATTTTATTTAAACCCTAATATTAGTGAATATCAATAAGTAATTTAAACAACCCGATTTTTGGGCGTTTCAAACACTGCTCTAAACATGTTTGTACCTTCTTCTTTCTACTTTCTAGATTATCCCAATTTAGTAACAGAGTACGCTTAAGTATTATATAGAATCTAACGTTTTATTCATTTATATTACATAAGAGTGGCATATTGTGTGAAAAGTAAGTTAAATAGATAGTGTCAACTGCTTTTTAATAATAATAAAAACAAGTTGTCTGTAGATATTCCACTATTTCCAGATGAAGGTGATGGAATGTACTAATATTTGTGGTGATGGGTGATATAAAAAGATTAAGTAAGGAAAGATCATAAAAATTCTTTCTTTCCATGCTTACTGTGGACTACTAAAAATACGCACGAGGTTATCAATTAATTTAATTTAATGCACAAATTTTTCCTTAAAATGTTCTTTTTCTTTTGTATTAAAAATTTAAGTGTTGCTTTTTTCTACCTTCTGTTACGCACTGCCTTTAGGACTTTGGTTTATTATCTTCCCATTGTCTTTTATTCTAGATAAATTTTCCAACGAAATAACAATCAAACTCATTTGCAAGTTGTAATAACAACTTTCTAAAAGCGGTTAAAATAAAGCTTCTTCGTGCATCTTAAAACATTTTGATATATTTGCAATCCTGTAATATATATTGGTTTTACAAGAAATCAGCACAAATAAGTTATTTCTAAAGTTTAATAGCTTAAAAGATAGTTTTACGTATTATTTAATATTTACTTTCTTCTATCACTAGTCTTCGTCAGTATTTCTTGATTAACTATTGACTATAAAGTCCTAAAAGACCCCCACATATATTTTGCCCCAGCCCCCATTATATTTTGGAAACTACTGACTTCGAGTTCGTAAATATTTGTGTGATTTTTTTTTAGTTATTGCTCTTAAATATTGTTTTCTAAAAGAAAAATAGCGTTAATATTTAAAACAATCATAATTATTTATTTCGATTATGACTTAACTAGTTTTAAAATGAATTTAATATCGTCAAACAAAACTTTCCTTCACATAGTATTGAATACCTCTTTTAAAAATTTTCAACTGTTTCCCTCATAAGGGATAAAGATTACACTAGTAACTAGCTATTTGCACACAACATTTCCGTTTTATTTTTTTTACTAAAGCGATAACCTTGCACTCTGACAAATTCAGGCGCGTGAGAATATCCTCTCGACACGTGCAAATCACGCGCTAACTACATTAAAATTACAACATTATTTTACGTTGACATATTGGCAGTAGAAATATGTCACAAGAAAATTATCTTTCGATAAAGCAAATCCTATCACATGTACGTAAACATAACAGACTATGTGTATGTTCCGATATACACTGCGAGCGCTGCTCAGTGCTCACGCTGGTGATAAAGTCGTTCCGTTATACACTGCCAGTATACTGCCGCAGTACTCTATGGAAATATATGACGTCATAAATAGTCGCCGTTTTTGCACTGTTATCAATGGTGCTTTCGAGCTTTAGTGCTCTCAGTACCTTGATCACTTGAACAATTTTTTCAAATTGAAAATAGAACGCCTCTTGTTAAAAAATTAACAGTTAAATTTTGCAGTATAATATTTTTAAAAAAGTCGTGGGAGGAGACAAATCGTAGGTTTAAATAATGTGGTTTTGTATAATTGAAAAAGTGAGAATGGAAACATCGAATGGAGATTTCAGTATACTGGTACGCGTTCCGTTTTAAACTGTAACCAGTATAGCTTACAGTATGCAAAATTGACGTCATAGCTTACAGTGCTCGAAGTTTATATCGGAACACACACACTATGACAATCGATATATTATGTCAGTGTTGGTTGTAGAAATAATGTACACGTTAAGAACTCTGGAAATGTTCAAGATATATATATTCGTTCCTCGAATTTGTATATATAATTGTAAATATTTTAATAAGTCATATCCGCTCCGCTCATTTGTAATTTTTTTTCTACTAATCATGAAAATTCTACTATATTATTGTAAAGTTTTATTAAAATCCAGTCAGTATTTTTTACGTGAAAGAGCGTTAAACATACATCCATACATCCACGTGTACAAACTTTCGCGTTTATAATATTAAGTAGGAATATACGCATCTAATTTTTACATAGACAAGATAGAAGGCTTCTGATACTTTCGACACAGGTTTTACCCAATTTAAGTATCAGCCACAGAACTAAGATCAAATATCTAAATCAGAACTAGTTAAATATACAATGTAAAAGATATCGTACTGCAAACTTTGTGATAAGGCTACGTTTAATGTCCTAAATAAAATCACAAAAATCATTCATCTCGGAAATGAGAGGTTGCAGATATTGCCATCCTCATTCCATTCTTGAGCGCGCAATGTATCGTGAACATTGGGTAGCAATCGTCAACATAATGTTGACGCGCAAAACAAGTCAATGACCCGCGCCGCGCTACCGGTTCTTTTGTAATATGCCATGCCAAAACGGTTGATCGAAGTACTTTTAAGTTTTATTTACATTGCAGTTTGATGTAAAATGGGAGAGATAGTAATAATGATATTTTACAGTATTCAGTTAAAAGTAGTAAAAAAAATGGAACATTTCAAGAAAAAGCCGACGAAAAAGTTCACCACTGGGGAGTCTAGAATCATATACTGAACCCATGGGATGCGTATCCGGTACGATGTCAGATACACCCGGTAAGCTATAATGCTATTAGTATAGTGTGATGTGTCAAATAAATGTTTCTTTCTTTCTTTCAAACAAACAAACTCTTTAGTTTTATATATTAAAAGTATAGATCAAAAGATATGATCGTTTCTGGCACATTTCTCGTACATAAGGGAACCGAAACCTAAAGGGAATTTGCCGTTAATAAAAAGCTATCTATATCTTGTAGCACAAGTAAAGGAAAAAATTGGAAAACTGTATATTTTTATTGATAAAATTTCGTTCCCAGCTGGTAAACTGCTTCATAACATTTGTAATCCAAGTCGAATTTGTTAAAATTTCTCAAAGAAAGTCCTTTATTTTTATTTGTCTCTTTTCCGAGCTCCGTTCCCCTTTTGTAAGACAATCTGAATAGTTAAACAACTCCTCTGCAATGACACTTAATATCTTGACTAAAACAAAGTAAGAAACAAGAATATTGAACAGTTGGTGTTATTATTGATCCCCATCAATAACTCCCGGAAAAGACACCAACGTGTCCGTTACAAGTAAATTGCGAAATACTTCATAATCTTCTTTAAAATCTTATTTTAATATTATTGTTCTAAGCTTGATCAGTTTGCCTTTTATATATTAATATAGCAGCTATTGATTTAATGTTTTACTTACGTTCATATTCTGAAACAAAAACCTTTTATTACAAATCAGAATGTTCACCTATTAATTTGATGGTTTTAAGTAATAATATCTCTAACCACAAAAGATATTGTTAAATTCTAATCGTCTACTTCATGACATAGAAAAAGAATAATGTTACTTATATTAAATACCTAAGTACCTTACATTCATGACAGAGGAAATGGCAAATCACGTATCAGAGGATCTAGCGTGAATTTTTCAAAACGAAATCACCGTAACGATCGCAGTCGTCAAATGTCGAATATCGGATTGAGCTCTTTAAAACATTGCAATCGCTTATTGGAACGCGCTTATAATAAACAGTGACGTCATACGCTCTGCTGGGTGTTTCAGTTATCATGGCGGATTGTTGTATTTTGGAGTTTCCTTTTTTGTTAATCCCTATTAATCTCGCTCGCAATTTTAAAATAAATATGTTTGTTAAGCTTTATGCGTCTTGTGTACAATAGGCATGCCGATAGTAATCAAAAATCTTTTAAATTACCTATTTATCTAATAAAATAAGATGCATAAAGCTTAAAAACGTATTTATTTTTATATTGCGAGCGAGATTAATAGGGATTAACAAAAAGGATGTATGACAAAATTGTTCCCCTTTAAAAGCTCTAAACAAAAGTCCTCGACATCATATGTCTATCTTTTAAGGTTGGTAATATATAAAGCTGAAGAGTTTGTTTGTTTGCTTGAACGCGTTAATCTCAGGAACTACTGGTACGATTTAAAAAAATGTTTTAGTATTACAAAGCCCATTTATCGAGCAAAACCATATATAATAACGCTAAAATTTAATCTATTTTTTTTACCTAATTTTATGCGGACGAAGTTGCGGGCACAACTAGTCTATAATATATATTAAGCAAGGAAATGCTAATATTTGACTGAAATCAACGACCTTATGTGAAGCAATCGTTTATTTATAATGCAGTCTACGATAGAAAAGACTAGTCTACAATATACAAATTTTTTTTCACTGTAATTTAAAAAAGGTTAACTGTAATGCAGTTAAATTTTATGTTAGGCGTTATAATATCGAGGATCAAGGAATTGAGCAGGATCGAGGTTTGAACCGAGCGGAATCGAGGTTTGAACCCCACAGCCAAATCCTCTGCAATCTAAGCGGACCCTGGTACTACTACACCGGGATAACGCTAGGACGAAGAAGAAGACAGTAATAGCTTTTATATTTAAGAAAAGCCTTGACATTTTGACATATGTACTCATTTTTTTTTTCGAAACGTATAGAACCCCATATCACGCATCCTAAATAGTCTATGGCAAGATATAATATACTCTTTCTAGATAGGAACGTTATTTTTTAAAATATTAAGGAATTGCTTGCATTATTTTTTCATACTGGCAATCTTCATGACTTATCTTTAGTTTGTAAAAGAAAAACTAGATTAAAATTTTAAATTACAAATTTACCTTTGTTATGTAACGATAATATTAGTCTATGGTATTTTTATAATTTTACTCAGAATGCCGTATCGTTTGACAGCTTTCCAAATGTGGATGTAACTTTTTAAGTTTCAATAGGTTTTATTTTGATGTAATTTGACTACAGACTTTGTAGTATTACCATTTTAAAAACTTTCAAAAAACGCATAACTCCTAACATTATTCGGGTAATAATTGCGATTTGTATCTGTCAGTTCTGTGAATTAAATTAATCTTTGGACACGCTTTGTTGGTAATGGAATCGAATTTTACTGATAAATTAAACTTGCTATTTGAATTCATTATTTGAAAAGTTAGTCATCGCTTGATAGATAGATGATAGTCTTTAAAAGCTACTTTTAGTTGCCGTATTTTTTGTGACTGTTTTTATATATAAATAAATAAATATATACAGGACTATATGACACACGGACGTCTGTTCCTAAGGTTATACACAAATATATTTTTTTAGAAATATATAATTACATACATATGGATAATACACCCAGACTCGAGATGGGAATCAAACCGCCCGGACAGATATCTTGTCCGAATTTAGGCTCGTCTCTTATTAATCAATCTCTTTTATGTCTTTTCGTGGTAAAGGGCAGCCTAAAAATAGTTACTTGTGCATGAAATATTTTCATTTTTTTTTTAGAAAAGGCAAGCCGTAATAAACATATCTTTGTCTGCATGTCACAGTAACAGATTAAAATCAAGTAAATAAGAACTTATGAATAAAAATATTCACCAATTCTCACATCCTTTCGGTGTCCACTTACTGCTTTTCTAAAGTTTATTCGATTTTAATCAAAATATTAATAGTAAAATATTAAAGAAAAAAATCAAACAAGAAACTATATTAAAAAACATAACGTTTACAATGTAAATATGTCACTGTACCGCTGTAATATTAGGAAATTTTCTTTAATGAAAGTGTCTGTTTTTTTTCTGCTTACCGACGTCCTAAAATACTTCTATAAATTGTATGATGATAGCTGAAGATATAACTTTTGTATAATTGATGTTTTCATTTATAAGAATAATCAACTACACTTTTAATTTAGCACATTCTGATGCTAAAATCTATTAAAATAATGGTGGAAGTTTAATGAAGAAACTTTTAACTTTAGTGAAAGCTCTTTGATTTTTTCATAATATTTACTTTTTACAAGACTTATTTTTTTATTACGCGAAAAGGCAAAGATAATTTATCTATCTTTTCCCGAATCTACTTTACTAGCTTCCATAAAGTCTTATATGCAGCAATATATTATACAACACTACATTGAAATTAGGTATTACAAATACGGGTTTTTTAATTTTAATGGATAAAATTAAGCATAATGTATGATAATTAGTTGTAAGACTTTAAAGACTATTTGAAATCATCTACCTCATAATTTAAGGAAATGGCGCGAGAAAAATATTTGTGTTTCGCCGAGAGGATTTCAGATTTAAATATTTTATTCGTTTCATTTGATTGGGGACGTTACAGACAATTTTTTTATTACAAACAAAGATTTCAAAGTATTGTGTTTTAATACTGATGTTTCTATAATGATATAATAATCTCTCTTAGGCTTCTATTCTAGATCAAACAACTTTTTTACTTAAATTGATTTTAATTTAAACAAAAGTATATGTATTAAACTGTATATAATGTATATATATGTATATGTAATCCCCCTTTGATACGGTGCCCTCATAACGTTTTAATATTATTCTATTATAATATCTTATTACGCGCATTCTGAGCATTATAAGCGCGTTGTACGAGAATAATCATATTATCTATACTAATACAGAAAGCTGAAAAGTTTGTTTGTTTGTTTGAACGCGCTAATATATTACAATACTTATAGAATTAAATGAAATAATTTCTCAACTATCTCGTAAGGTTTAATCAGTGCGCGAAAATGGAGAGCACAAAAATGGGTTTTTACGACATATGTGTATCTTCTATAACATATATGTATTATATGATATAAACTTTTTCCTTGAACTGCTTCGTTTATTAACGAAACCCGCATTAAAATCCGTTGCCTGGTTTAAAAGATCTATGCGTACAAGGAAGGGAAGCAACTTTTCTTTTACTATGTAAAGATGATGTTAATACAAAATAAGTTTTCTTACCGTATCTTTGCTATTTTAATACATTAGGCGATACTGATTTTATTTTACCTGTTCTGTAATGGTTTTTAGTTACGTTTAGGTTTATGGCTGTCATGATAATAATCGTTTTGAAAAATTTAGTAATCTAAAAAACATTTCCTATAATTTTCCTAACGCAATTACATTGATAAAATAATAAGATAAACAAGTTTAACATTAGTCCAGTAAATTCATTTTAAAGTTCAATTATACATGTAAGCACACTCGTTTTTGTAAATTTTTTTTACTAATTCCCGTTGGTCGTGTTATTATTTTTTTACATATAAAAAATATTCTTAAAAATTTTATGAACAGTATGGATTACCAATAAATAAATAAAACTAGAACAAACATAGAATTGTTTAAGAATAACTTTTAAGTACATATATTCAGGTAGGGCAGATGTTAAACCACAAAAGCGCCCAATATCCGCGTTTACAGTAAACATCTATTCATCGCGTATCAAAGAATCTTTGAATGGCGGTGTGAGGCAGATTTTTAATAAGATTTATTGTAACCGATCGTGTTTTGACAACCACAATAGCGGTCTTCTTAGCGGCGGGCGATCGGCAAAAGACACTCTTTGTGTAAGTGTTGTGTGGTCTCGGTGATTTTGGAATTATGTCAGAAATTGTTTGCGATACCACACCTGGATTAAAAAAAGTTAATGTTGACTTTAGCAACGTCCATCTGGATAGAGAATGATGTATGTACAAGATTTTGACTGCGTGAGATGTTCACTTGTAATTCATTTTTTTATAAAGTTTTTGGATTTTTTACTACCAAAAGGTTTCTAGCATACGAGTACCTCGCAATTGCTGTTTTGCATTACGCTTATTAAATTGACTTTAAGGTAAAGTTAAGGTAAAATGGTTTTACTATTTCGATTTTTTTATGTGCACGTACTTAATGAGTTTCTAAAGTAGCAAGTCTTAAATTACATCCTTAGTTCCTATTATGTAGGCGTATTTTGTCTCATTATATTATATGGGAAGTCTTTTTCTATGTAAATAACATTTAGGTATTGTTTTAGATGAGTGTAATATTTTCGTTACCCAAACAACTGTGCCTTTGGGTTACACATAAATTACTTCACACGAATTTTAAGATTTTTTAACTTCTCCGTTCGTCCTTGTCACAGGTTGTCACATTTTAGAAAGTCCCTGCCTCTTGGTGTAACGTCACATAATTAAGAAAGCGGCCTATGCACGAGTGCTATGTTGGTGCACAAGTCAACAGAAGGGCACGAAATTAACACGAGTGCATTAATTACTCACTTCAGCTAGGTGCGTAATTTACTTTTCTCTCAACTACATCCTTGACTATTTCCATTTTTTAAACTTTTCTTGCTAAATATGAAGTATCAAAGTTTTATAACGGTATAGAATGCACGCCATGCGCCCGCCTGGGTTTTGATTCAGTTGATTTTTATTTTCAGCTAGTATCTTTTTGATTCAATGTATATATTATATGAAACTTAATGGGAGGCATTATACCTCTGTGGTAAATTTATTTTTAAACAAAACAGTGCAGCAATGAAATTTCATACAACATTTCTGCACCGTTTTGGGTTTTAAGCAGAAAATACATCCTTTGTGATGGGATTTGTATTGATTAATAAATGCGTAGTTGAAAGAAAAAATGTGACATGTATGCAAATAAATTTTGTCAAATACCTTTTGACTCCCCATGCTCGTTGTCACACAATGTCACATTTTGGTGATACTTTCCCCCTTTTACCGTGTGACATAATTTCTTTGTCTATGATCCCTTTGTACCGTTAAACTATGGCTCAAAGGAAGTCGCTAGTGTAATCATAGAAAATGGTAGTATTTTTTTGAATCTTTTTATAGATACTTAAAAGTAACGGTAAACGATAGTGCGTTTTACTTGAACGCGATTAACGTTAGTCAGTCGGCTTTATTTTATTTAATGTCCCATTAAATTTAACAACAATCTGTTTTAGTGACGCGAGAGTGGACGTCTTTATGTTTATACGTCGTTAAGATAACGTCTCCACGTTTCCGAACTGAAGCATTCAATGGACTCCCTAGGTTCGTGCGGTGCATTAGCATAACTCACACGCGTTCCGTCGCTATCGTTCCTATGCATTTGTAAGATTCCTGCCCCATACACAAAAGGAACAGACGTCAAAACAATGTAGTATATTACAGAAGGTTTTACATATCATATCACCACATATTTATAGTCTATGAATGGTTTATCATTAGAAAAAAGAATTTATTTAAATTTATATCTATTCATTAAAGAGTTTCGGATTAATAAATACAATTAATGCACTAAGTATACTGAGTGTATGTTCCGATATACACTGTGAGAACTGTAAGCTGTGACGTCAATTTTGTATACTGTAAAGGTGTTTATTTTTCGTATGCTGTACTGGTTACAGTTCAAAACGGACTGCGGTACAGTATACTGACACCCTCATTCAATTTTTCCATTTTCAATTTTACAAAACCATGATTTTACAAACCAAAGATTTGTCTTTACCCACGAGTTTTAATAATATAATACTGTTAAACTGTTAATTTTTTTAACAGTAACCGCTCTGTTTTTGATTGATGAACCGCATGATCAAAGAACACTGTAGCTTGAAAGCGCTAGTACAAAAATGGCGACTATTAACGACATTATATATGTCCATAGCGTACTGCGTCAGTATTCTGGCAGTGTATGCCGGAACGAACTTATCACCAGTGCAAGCACTGAGAAGTGCTCGCAGTGTATATCGGAGCATGCCCTTAATTATTATTAACAGTCATTTTTTGTAATAAATATAGTAAAAGTATATGCGTTCTTTTACTCTTCTTGTTTTTTGTTTCTGTATACATTAAAGTGATTGTATATCACAGTAGAGTTTGCTTAAGTGCCTTCTTCTTCTTCCTAGTGTTCTCACGGTTAAATACCGAGGTCCGCTTAGATTGTAGAGGATGTGACTGTGGGGCGAGTTCAGATAACCGATAGCCATGTGACGTCATCCTCGGGACCCCTACGATTTCTACAACCTTACGACTAATGTCACAAAGTGACAATAAAGGGGTCCCGCTGTTTTACGTACCTTCCAAAACATGGAGGAGGTCGGATATCGAATATAAACCAGTGCTAGAATGGGTCACCCATTAATCACCAGGTCACAGCAATAGCAACTTAACCTAGCGATCGACTCAAATGCGGACCACTGATTAGGCCACGACCTCCTCCTTTTAAGTTTGCTTAAGTGCCTATATAAATGTAAATTAGAAATGGCCTATATGTGTTATATTTAATAGCTGTGGGTGAGCTTTAAGAGGGTAACCCCAGGTTCGCTTGTACGATATCGGCTCGTTGTGTGATAAGAATCATTACATGAAGGTAAATAAAGAGATTTCACACGCCACGCACGTTTCCAATTGGGACTTTTGTGTTAATAACTAAATAAATAATAAATTTTTAATTATTTACTTTCACTCGAAGGTAGCTGGCAGAGATCTTTTAAAGAAATAAGGTTCCCATTGTGTACTGTTGTTATTGGAACTATATCTTTTTAAAATTTTGTGGTACACAAATAAATAAATTGATTAGACTATATCAGATCATTAGCAATTGCATAATAATCGCAAAGTTAAAATTTAAAGTAGTAAGAAATTTAATCTTATATTGTTTACATTGTTTTGCACTATGGATAATGTGGCAGGTAAAATACGATTTTAGCATATAGATAAAAACAACTTTAACGTGATTACGTTGACCGTTTCGAACGTAATCGTGCCAATTTTATACATACAGACATCCGGACGTCCTGGAAATATTTTTTATTCAGTTTTTTTACACTAAATAAAATTATTATACTTCCTTTAGAATAAACTCTCTTTGTTTTTGTTCGATTTATTATACAAAACAGACCACTACCAAAAACTAATTTTCTTTATTAAAACTACTGGCAGCATTCGCAAAGATGAGTTGCCCGGACAAGCTCAAATAATCGCAACTGAAATCTATACTAATATATAAAGCTGATAAGTTAGTTTGTTTGCTTGAACTCACTAATCTAAAGAACTACTGATCCCATTTGAAAAATTCTTTCAGTGTTAGATAACACATTTATCGAGGACTGCTATATATCATCGCGCTAAAATTGATTTTTTTAACCAAATTTTACGCGGACGTAGTTGAGGGCACAGCTAGTGTTATTGTAAAATATTCAAAATTGCGAGTTATGTCGATTCTTATTCTTAGGACCATATTATAAAGCAATAATACACATTCTTGCACCTCCCACTCTGTAATAGTTAATCTTACAGAAATCCTTGATCCCTCCTATTCTGGCCTATCCCATAATTGTTGATCAGAAAAATACTAAATTAATTTCCGTACATTTATAATTTCATATTTTTCCGATTTAGTTTTTTAGATTCAGTATACAACAGTGCACTAAAACTTAGGCTGGGCTTAAAAAATATAATAAATTTTTGACTAAATAAAATGTCTTCTCATAGTACACGCTGATTATTTACATATATACACGCACGAAGATTATTTTCATACCCAAAACTAGGTTGCCTGGAAGAGATCGCTATGTAGCGGTAAGGCCACCTAACACACTACAATGTTTTTTATTTTTTAATCTTATTATTATTGTTTTATGTGTTAATATGTTTATTCTAGATAGAATAATTTATTTGTTTAATTGCAAGCGCGTAGATAGACAGATGTCTATCTACGCGCTTGCAATAAAATATAAAAAGAAAATATCACATTTTAATTTTCAAACATAAAAATATATTCATTTAAGTCAGTTTTATATATTATCCACTGGAGTCAGATCAAATAGAAATTTACCAAGTTCTATACAAATAAAGGTTGGATATATTTACGCAGACAACATTTTAAACAAGCATAATTTGTTCAAATGACGTAAGGGATCTGTTTTTTTATTTAAATACATAATCATGTTCAAAGATTCTTTTCAATAAGTTTTTACAAGTAAGTGGAGTAAGGCCACTTTTGTATACTCTTCACTTTAAAGATGTTTAATATAAAAAGAATAATTAATAATTATTATATTTGCAACTGCCACTTAAACTGTTTCATTCTTTATTTAAGGTAATCATGATTCAATAATTCATATTTATTAGCGTACGTTCCTGTATGTAATAAAATTAGCATTTCTAGATTGGATGATGGAGGACGTTGAAACGATGCTGCCTGCATCTTTAACTCACTTTACCCCTAAAACGTAAACGGTCAGTTTATATCTATGCGTGCGATATATTCCGCTTAAAATCCAATCCAAAAACGCCAATATTGAAATTGTGATAATTTTAAAACATGATACTAAATATAACGAATTGCAATAAGATTTATTAATTTAAAAAAAAACATCTTTTGAATTGAAATTATTAGTGTGATAATGTATAAAATATAGATAATAGATGGGCTATGAAGTCATGGGATTAAAACTCAATATTAATTACGTTTAATCATCAGCTATTTTTATGTCAAATTAGTAGATAAATAAATACGAACTAATGAAAATCATTAAGTTTTATAACCCCGTGTTTATACAACCAAATTGCCATCGTTCCACAAGTGAGTTATAAAGGTATAGGTATTTAAAAAAGAATAGTAAAAGGACGCATAAGGATCGTGATGAAATCCTGTTCCATAATTACAGTTTGCTTTTAATGAAGTACTTAAGTTTAAAAATAAAATACAAATAAAATTACACTAAGGAATGCATAGTGATGATGACGTCTTTTTCAAATTAAACATCAGTTTATTTAATTGCTGTTTAAATCGGTTGTTTTAGGATATATTAAAGCTGCTTGTTAATACACTATAACATCTATATATAAGCGAAAAGTCACCTAATACGAAA
Organism: Charaxes varanes; assembly: GCA_024363005.1. Classification (NCBI taxonomy): domain Eukaryota; kingdom Metazoa; phylum Arthropoda; class Insecta; order Lepidoptera; family Nymphalidae; genus Charaxes; species Charaxes varanes. The sequence continues at coordinate 412,507 of JANCMC010024695.1, forward strand.
TCCCGAAAACCATGGAATATATAAATACTATAAAGACCAAATTCGGCAGGGAAGTAATTTGTAAATATCCGGTATGAACGAATTTTTCGATAATGCCATATTAAGCTCCGAGGGCAAGTTTAATTTAATGCGGACGAAGTCGTGGGAAACAGCTAGTGATAATAACTAAGGAGCCATCTTATGCAACTTGTAAAATGCAATCCGTCACGCGGGCGAAATCGTGACCAATAACTAGTGTAAATATAAACCTAACATTCCATATATAACATTAACAATTATCACATGTCTGTCTTGTACAACATACTAAACTATATTATACAATATCTTCATTAACCATATTTATATACAGGATATCTTTTTCTTTAATGCCACTAGGAATAGAAACTATTTAGATAGTATATCTACTTTAGCTTTCTCACCAAGTAGTTACAAAAATAAATTGTCCGTTGACTCTTTGTAACCGTGGAAGAATAAAAGAAACGAAACGAAATCGTTAGACTTAATCATTATGTTCAAAATATTGTTTGATATATTAGACTGGTAATATATTGACTTTTTGTGGGAGATAGAATATTTTTTTCTTAAGGCTGCTAAGATTTTTTGAAGTATAATATCACTGTATCTACAATAAAGTTTTTATTTTGTTTTTGTATAGACCTTTAGCTTTACTAACATGAAGGTCTAATGGTCTAAATTAAATATGCCGTTGACATATTTCATAAATCTTTTAATTCCTTCAAAAGCAAATTCATCCAATATCATTAGCGAGATCCATAAATAAGCAAAATTAACGAATTCTTTTAGTGTACTGTTATTTAATTCTTTTTTTTTGTTTTTATATCGTGTTTGCATGTTATTTTAGAACAATGCTATGTAAATTTGTTCTGGACCTGCATATTAGCTATCATGTCTTCTTGAAATTATTTAATATATAAGTTTGTAAATATACATTAAAATGTATATTTACTTAATATTGTCTTCTTATCTTCTATTCAATTCTTATCTCAGTAACTAATTTTGTCTTAAAGGTCACAATGGTCACAGTTATCGTTTTTCAGGTTTAGCGTGTTGAAATCTGAAAAGAAATTCACAGGATGTCTTGTCAACGACTAACGAGGTTATATTAAAGTTGGCTCCGGTAATCGTCTTTAGCGCTAGGCGACGCGGAAGTGTTTTTTTTTTTTCGGTTTACTAACAATCACTTACATAATACACTAAAACAATAAAAGACAAACATAAATAAACTAAGCGTAGTGATCACTTAAACGTAAACACAACATGAGCAAGCTATTATATAAACAGAAAATCTCACACTAATTATCTTAAGAGTGAAATAAAATAAAAACATAACTTAATTAAAATTCGTAAATTTTTTTCTCGTATCATATGAAGTGAGTTGGATTAAATATTGAAAGCTTTATTATATTCGTTAACAGTTTCAACCAGTCGTGCTACGGGTGAATTAGCACCAAGTACAGTTTTGCGGACCTTCGAAAATATTTTCATATAAATCATTATTACCCTGTAGCGTTTTCTGGATGTTCTTGTGGTAAGCTAAGCTTGAAAATAACTATTAAAATGGTAGTTATTACTATTAGTTAGAAAAAAAAAAATCAAAAACATTGTCTTTTCACGTCATTTATTTTTCCTGTTATTTTTTCATCGTTCGACAATGTCCTGTCATAATTAGTCTCTTTGGTCCATGCGGCCATCATAGTTAGTGTAAAAAGTCCATAACAGTAGTTAAAAGCTTATCTTTAAAAAAAATCTGAAACTGACGCTTCAATTCGATATGAATGTAAAGAGAAAGCAACTAGAATGAATAAGAATCAACTTTAGCGCGACAAAATTGCACGTCCGACTGACTGATGTCCCAAATGTATTTCAACGCTTCGCTAACGAAACTGTTTAGAGGCGATATTACCAAAGCTATTCCATGGTTATGATTTTTTTTTAATTTAAATGTTTAACTGTGTTATAAATGTATTGTTCTATAATTATTTAACATTAATATTTTTTATTCTTATCTCTCTGTAGACTACTAAATATACTACTAATATATAGAGCCGAACATAACTAATTAATATATAGAGCCGAAGAGATTGTTTGTTTGCTTGAACGCGCTAATCTCAGGAACTACCCTTCTGATTTAAAACATTCTTTCAGTGTTAGATAGCCCATTTGTTGAAGAAGACTATATAGACGCTAAAATTTTTCACTTAATTTGAGGCGGACGAAGTCGCCGGTAACAGTATTATATATGAATGGAATCTTAATTGATTTAAATGTTAAATTAATGTTAATAGATTATTATGAATTATTTTACTGTTTCTTTATCTGAAATAAAATATAAAAACGTAAATTTATTTAGTTTTATTTTTAACTGTTTATGAAGTAGAACTAAGTTTTTTAATATAGTGTTGTTTTTTATGTCTGAATAAAGTTTCTTTCTTTCTTTCATATCTTTAGAATATTTCCAACATCATAAGAATTTATACCATTATCAGTCGTAGCCGTTACGTTTTATCTAGAGCACCGAGTGTCACAACTCACGCACGCAATTTCCCCAGATAGCCCCGTTTTAACCCTACGTCCATGCGTACCCCCATTCAACCCTGTACATGCGTATATTCAGGGGGTACAACCAGCCCCGTACGGCCTTATCTCTCCCGTCAGGCACATTTTAAGCCCCCGGGGGTAACTTCAAATAGGAATAGTCGCATTAGGCCCCAAAATTACAGGCGACCGTCACGGGCTAACGTGGTGAGATGGCTCAACCACCTGGGGGGGTTAACCCTCTCCCCGTTTATGTTTGTAGTCTAAGAGACGCCGAAACTTTTATAGTGAAACGAATACACATATATCGTATTGGCAATCTTAACATGCCTTTAAGTCCACAACACACCTTGATGTCCTCGAATCCACTACTGTGCGATATTCTATACACATCTAACTTAGTATAATTCCTCTGTGGAATCAATTACCAGCACCGGTATTTCCGAACTGAAACGACTTAGGTATCTTCAAGAAAAGACCATACCCATTCCTCAAAAGCCGGCAATGCATTCGCAATTGCGGTGTTGCTTTTGACCATGGGCGTTGAT
>JANCMC010024695.1:415710-507915 GCA_024363005.1 Charaxes varanes
AAAATTAAGGTCTTATATCTCCATAACTTATCCCTATAGAAATTGGTTCTTAACAGATTTTTACTAACTTTAATCTTCTTTTCTGCCAAATTTCATCTTTGTACATCTCACGGTTTTCGAGATTTCCTGTTAGATGAAATTTTACATTAACATATGTATATTGATTATTAAGTATGTACTCAAGTTTTTGTGCCTGCTTCATAAATAATGTTACAGCCATCTCTTAGACTAGTTTGCTTTAGGCTGTACAACCGAGATAAATATAATATCAACCATATATACGTTTACTTAGAATTGATTTTTGAATAGCAAGTTAGCAGATTTCGGACTTAGGAGCTATGTCTAAATGTTGGCGTTTAACCCCACTCCTTGTTGGTGGCGGGTTGTTTTAGCCATCAATAACGTTACGAGGTAAGAATTAAAGGAGACATGCAATATTGGTATATATGATGTTGTTTTAAAAAAAGTAAGCCATTGCTGTTGTAGATGAAGCAACGCAATCATTTTGTAAAATAAATTATTTTTTAAACAAAACGGAAACCGCCTTCAAAAAACACCAACGAACTCAAAAGCAAAAAATATTTTTTCTTAACTACGACATGCTAAACACCTACTGATGTTTTGAAGTCGGTACCAAGCCATATAAGTTTCTCGCTACATCGATTTTTCTCAACAAACGCTGGACCGATTTTGATAATACTTATATGGAACCACCTTTGAAGTATTATCTACCGCACAAAAAAATCATCAAATCAGTTCAAAAATGGCGTAGTAATGAGTAATCGCGTAACATACAAAAGAAAAGAAAAAAAAGCCGAAATGACAACCTTCTCCTTTTTTGAAGCCGGTTAACAAGTCATGAGCATTCGAGTAAAAAATAGGTGAAGCTGAGTCAGTAGAGACGCGTCATAGCACTATATTACACGTTATATTATAACGTTTACGGGACGTTATATGTTGCATATGATAATCAATATCAAAAATAATTTAAAAACCGTAAACCCTTCAGACATGACAATAATCCCATAGAGCCAGAAAATGTATGTATTTACGTCCACCATCTGTACCCGCGGGATTTCAGTGTTTTTGTTAAATTGACGGTTTTTTGTGCAGAACCCTACTAATGTTTCTAAAACTGAAGTAGCCTATGTATATCAAAAACCCGTCAAAATCGATCCAGCCGTTTCGGAGATTACCCGGAACAAATAGATAGACAGATATTTTAACTTGCATTTTTGCTATAGGTATCGTGTATATAGTCATATCATATACAGTTAGTAAAACAAAATCATTTCGCCATTACAAACAGACACTTCAATTTTATTTATATGTATAGAGTATAGATATGGTGGTTTATCCCCACTATTACGTACTACGTGACAGCAAAGCCTCGGGACTAGCTTATCAATCACGACTGATAGAAAGCCGCTAGATCTCGCAGACTGCGCCCCGAGATGGATTCGCTTATCGGAGCCTATAAAGGCGATTTTATGCAGGGGCATTTCTGTAATCAAGTACATACAAAATAATGCCACAGGAGTGGCATGACATAAAGTATAAGGTACAATAGTATAAATCGATACCTCTCACGTAAATTGTTGTAACCCCAAATTCCCAACTTCACTGTAGAGCGTCACAAACATGTAAATTGAAATAAAATCGTCATTATACAACACATTTGTTTATACAATTGTATATTCAATAATGACGATTACATTATTGTATACAATAATGTATTAAAAAGTGACTAATACATTACGATTAAGCTGTTTGTAACGTTTGTAAAGCTGGTATTTTGAGGTTACAACAATTTACGTGGGAGGTATAGTTAATATTATATAGTTAATACAATTGCCTCATTTCAAAACCTGGTAAGGGACACTTTACAAAAATCGTTTTATTGCATAATCTTAATAATCTGGTAAGTTCCTACCAAATACAAAAATACCAGCGGTTTAGATCGCATAAAAAAGAATTTTTAAGCATCGATACCTAGTAAATATATTCACGCTCTCCAACGGAACGTAACCAATTCAAAACCTAGGAAGTCACTTTAACGTATTCAAGAACTTGGTAAGTCTGTGGACCTCCTAGGTTTTAAAATGGTCGACTAAGGTACTTGATTTTATAATCAAGGCCAAATATAGGAAGCAGTGATGATGGACAAGTTTTGGCGGTACAAAAATGTCCCTTACTAGGTTTTGAAATGGGGCAGTCGTACTTTTCTTAGACTTATTTACGTTTATGCGCTCTCCAGTAAAATTTCGTTTCAAGTCCATACTAGGTTTTGAAATGGGGCAGCCCGTATAGACGTCCGCTACATAAAAGAAGAAAGGATTTTTAGATAAAGCCGGCTCTCGTAAGTTTACACGAAGGAAGTCACAGGAAAGAGTTAATACTTATAAAATTAGCTGTATGTACTTGACGAGCATTGCAAAGCACTTATATAATAAATAGCTATTTGATTTGAGAAAACAAATCGTTTACAAAATTATTTTATCTAACCAATGGTGTAAAAAACGAAAATGTTTTTAATTATCTCTATTTTATTAGAAACATGACATACGATAAATTACAATATTACTATCGCAATTTTTTTCTAGTCCTTTATTAAAAAAATAACTACCTTATCTCCTAAATCTGTAAAAAGGTGGCAATGTAAAAATTATATGACCGTTTACTAACAAAAAACAGTAACAGACTATGTAAATATGTAATCCGTTGATGTCATTAAAATAACAACGTAACAATCATTCTAATTAAAATATAATAGTATAAAATTTGATGGGAAAGTTATATAACCTTTAAATATCTATTAGAAAAGTAAGTTTAGAATTTTTTATGAGGATTCCACAAGAAAACGATGCACGCATAGCGCCTTCCATGCGGCGTATACGAGACAAAGTGGACGTAGCGTAGAACTCAAAAGGAATGCGGGTAATACTGTAACGAATAAGCCAACGTGTTAATTAATTGAGGCATTTCCTGTCTTAAATTAATTAAAATTATTTAGATACACTTTTAAATGGATCCATTTCTTTATGTTCTCATACTTTGTTCAGAATATTTTCCTGGACACACTAGTATTTAATTATTAACATTCAGGACCTATTTGTGTGTTCGATTATTATTTAGTCTAAATTGATTAGACTAATAGTATTGCTTTTATATTATTGGTTTCACAATTATAATTAGTTATTTTGAACGTTCGTTACTTATTATGTCATCCTTCGTTACACTCAATACTCACTATCGCCAGATACATCGAAGGTGACTTCTCCCGCTTCCAGGCCGTCATCGTCAGTAGCATGGATACGGTCTATATTAGTATTCGCACACCATCCTCTGTTTATAATATCATTGTGCCAAATTTAATACACCTCCGTCCGCACAATTTTTTTAAACTAGTACGGAAAATTTTCGTTTCAGGTATTATTTTTTTCAGCTTTTCGGATTAAAAATACAATTTAATCATCAATTTAAAATTAAAATACTTATATTCTAGTTACATTAGGTTTAACGTATGTCCCTGTGTTATATCTAGCCGAATATAATCCTTTGTTTGTAAATGTATTAATTAATTATTCGAGTCTAAAAATAAGTACTATTTAGGTTTTAAGTGAAATGAGTGACTTGGAAGAGTTTATATTATATATATTATGCAAGTGTATTGTGTATATTACATGTCATTCACCTCCTTCTAAACTTGAGGTATTCTTTTCTACCTTTAGTATCATAATTGACCTCGGTAGGTAGCGCTCCGCTAAATTGATGCAGATGGCACCGACTTCAACTTCAAACTTATCTTGATCTTGAAATTTGTCACACACATACTTAATCAAAATTTAGAATTTTATTGTTTTCTCATGGAAACCTTTGCCAGACCTGGACTAAATTAATATGGGACCAATGGGGAAGCACCAGCTTTTAAATGAAATAAGAATCACCAAGATCGGTGCACCCACCCAGTCGAAAGTTCCGCGGTAACAAACATAAAAAAAAAAACATACGCGTTGAATTGATAAGCTTCTCCTTTTTTTAAGGCGGTTAAAAAATACTAGAATTAAATTCCGATATAATAAAAAAAAGAATCTGTATAAAAATTAAATCACTGCTTTTAGTAGTCGCTTGTGCATCTAAGAGATGTTTTTCATTTGTGAACCCAACGACTTTAACAAAGGGAAACGTCACAAATAGCTAAATTATTCTAGCTTAATATTGTAGTGTGAAAGTTTTACATTGGTATAGAAGGCGCGTCATTTGTTTTCTTTTTTTTTCGAATTTATTCAGTCGATTTTTATTTTCAGTCATTCTCCTTTTGATTACAATGAATACATTATATATGAAACTTAATGGGACACATGGGCTGTGGTAAAATTATATAGTAAAAATCAGTGTATTAATGAAAAACGGCGCAATAATGAAATTTTATACATTAGTGCACTGCTTTGGTCCTATGCAGAAATGTCGTCCTTAACGATCGGTTATGTCGTCTTTGATAATAGCATTCCTGCTTGTTTGAAAGAAAAAGCTATTGTAAAAGATGTTAAATAAAAACACTATCGCGATACTAAGTATCGAAAAAAAAATGCAACATTCTTTTGTAACTTTCAAGAAAGAAACTAAACGTTTTCGATACCTAGAGTGTCGTCTCATGGTGGCAGCAGCAACAGACTGACTGGACAACTTTCACGGAAAGTCAAAAGGACAATAACTACTGAGGCTTGGTTTAGGGAGAACGAATATTAACAATTAGTCCATCCCAAGGGATGCTCATATGCCAATTACTAAATTAAAATGGTTACGAAGAATTGCCCCTTGGATAATGTAACTATCAACGAAACTTACATTTAATGCAATATATTACGCAACTGTTTATTTATATACCAATTGTTTCGAATATATAGGTTAAGTGTAATATTTGTTGGTTAGTTTGAATCTGAAAATTATTGGTTCTGGATCAGGAAATATCCATAAAAGTGGTAAAACGTCTAGATTTGAAAACATCCTACTTTGAATGGGACACATTGTGGAAATAAATAAACATCGCCAAACTTAAAAATTAGAGAATTAAAAGCCTCCTGATGTTGCAGATGTCCATGGCCAAGCGACTACCACTTAGATGAACCAATTGCCCGTTTGCCCCCTCATTATATACTAGCTGTGCCCGAAAATTCGTCCTCGTAAATAACTTTACCTAACGGTAAAAAAAGGAATACATTAAATTTTAGCGTGATGATATATAGCTTATAGCCTTCTTGTATAAATGGGCTATCTCACACTAAAAGAATTTTTAAATCAGACCAGTATTTCTTTGAGATTAGCGCGTTCAAGCAGACAAACAAATAAACTGTGGCAAGGCACGCCAAGGTCGAAGGTTTCGGCGAGGAATGAAAGGTGGGAGCGTAGGTAGTATATGCTCAACCACGGGAAATAAAGATCTTCGTGTCCGGGCTAGTTGGAGTTGCCCGGGGTGGCCGTGTCTCGCCGACAGTTGTTCGTTGGAAGGTCTACGGATACCTTATACCGTTGAGCTATTGAGGCTCTAATTTTATATAATAGTAATTCTATTTTAAAAGCTTTTATTTAACTTGCAACGCATGTTTAATCCAGTGGAATCTTACAACTCAATTTTGGAGCAGATATCTTCAACCGAATGAGCTGGTATTTCACACACATATGTATATTAGATTACAATGCAATATTATGATGATATAGAATTTCTATGGTGATGGAGTTGGAACGTGACCATAGGAACTCTGTTATCAAACGATATAACCACATCGAGTTTGGGCTCGTTTGATTCGTCTCGACAATTACTATGTATTTAGTGGGATACATTTAAACAAAAGCTTCTTTTTTAAGGGGTATTTTTATCAATATTATTTAAGTTAAATTTATTTTCAATAAATAGAACTTAAATAATATCGACTTTTTGTAGAATTGTAAATAACCCGTTTGTAGATTGTCGGATGCTTAGGTATTGTTTTATTGGAGTTTATTTATTTAAAAAGAAACAGGTCGTATACAGTATTACACGCCAGTTTTATTATTAATTTGAAACAAGATTTCGCCAGTGAGCGATATCTTTCCGAGATATGGTTTAGTAAGACTTAAATTAGTATATATGTGATTTTAGCTTGAACTGTAGTCGGTTTAATAAGAAGACACTAAATGCACGAGTTTTGCAGCTTTAATTAAGTTACATGATATTTGAATTTACGTAAATTTAAATAATATACCAAAAATATTGCACCCTTACTATAAAGTTCTACTTTTAGTAAATATTAAATAATGCTATTAATATTCATATACGTAAAAAAAGAAACAAAATGTGTTTTCTATAATTATATACGCTTTGGAGTAATATCAAAAACACAAGTGAATATTAAGTACTGGATTTTAGATCTGAATAAATTTGTTGCATAAGATATGAGTTGTTACTTAACTTAGTCACACAATATACGGAAACCGCGCTGCGGAACACTGTTGGATTTTGCTACGCTTTCAGTTAATCGCAAAAATTATATTTTTGTGTGTTTTATATGATGTCATACACAAAAATTAAGTTTTCTGTTGTCGCCTTCAGTTCAAGGCCCGATATGTTCACTCATAACATCAATAATCCCTATTTTGTTTAAACACTGGTTATTTCACCTAGTACTTGTTCTGTTATTTTATAATAGGTGAAGTAATAAACTTCAGATAGTTTTTAATTGAAACTGTATTCATAATTTTAATTTAAATTTAACTCTAGTTTTATGTCTTCATTTTATTTTGTTCATTTTTTTAAATTAATTTTCGTGGCGACACCCAAACAAGGGTTTCGGCTGTGTGTGTGTGTGTGTGTAAGGATATAATACTCTGAAGTGGTAGTAACAAAAATAACATGTGACTGAATCCCTGTTCCCCTCGGTCACGGCATCACGCGTGAACGGTTTAACCGATTTTGCTAATTCTTTTTTGTTGCGTTTTTTATTGTCAGGAGAAGGTTCTTATGAAAGAAAAAATTAGGAAACTTGCGCGGAAAATTAGAACATTTAAGAATGCTTAACTCCCTAATTAAATTATTTCTAATGTATCCATAGCGTATTTGACAATTGAAACTTTATCAATGTAACCTTGTGGCGTTTGACATAACTTTAACTGAATACGTGCTAAACGGGAACGGGAAAGGAAACGGGAACGGGGATAATATTATAGAATAATAGAATGTAGTAAACGGTAAGTAACCCAACGTTCGGGCAAAACAACGTCTATCGGATCCGCTAGGTAGAAATAAAAACTAATTTATAATTTTAGGCTCCGTAATTCTAACTCTATATATCCGTTTTCTTAATGAACTCCCATATGAAATTGGAAGAATGTCTCTAAATGAATTTAAAAACTTTATCGTTAGAAATCCTATTATAATGAAAGGAATATAAATGAAACTAGCGGACCCGGCAGACCTTGTCTTTCCCGATTTACGGTCAGACGAACGATCCAATAATAACTCTACCTATTGGAATTATTCCGTAGATGCGACCAACTCTGCATTTTTTAGAATTTATAAAATATTCCTTTGAGTTTCCAATTCATACTTTTATTTCATTTCTTCCTGTCCTTATACGAATGGATAATGAATTGAACTGTCCATGTTTATTTACTAAAGTATTATGTTATAAAACTATAATATATTTACTATATGCCTAAAATATTTATATACCTGAATTATTTTCATGCCAATGCCCGAAAACACTACATAAAATTATTGTTCCTGCTTGTTTAATTGATTAAATTTAGTTTAATTTTTTTTCCATTTTTTATTTTTTATTTATTTGTCCTTTTCAAATTTAAATTACACTTTATTCATCAGTGACGTCACCGGGCATACACTAAAAATCATGGCCGAGTTTCCGGGTGATTTATCACAGGAACTCGCTATAAACCTGACGTGTACGCCCATTCGTTATAGGTATGCATTTTCATTGTTATTTTAGATATTATGTTGGGTAATTATAATTTAAGTTTGTAAACTGTATTCTCAGATGGAATAAATGCCTATGAGAATGAGTAAATGCGATAAGGTATCGATTGGAACAGTTGGTGTGACGTAACCAAGCAGCTGATTCTATAAAATACGTTGTTAACAGGAGCGCAATAAAAAGACGGGTCCCAGTGCCTTTGAGTCAACAATACAAGACTAAAGAGTTTATGAGAGCTACAATATGTAGATAGAGTCATATTTAGACCATGATTATCGCTTATTGATAGCAAAGTAGCCGTTTCCCAATGGGTTTCGTACTGGAACTTTCATCTGACCGTAAATCGGGCAAGACAACGACTGCTGGGTTCGCTAGTATACAAATATTTTATGTGCTATGGCTCTGGGAACTGCATCATTATTTGAATGCTCACAAAGTAAGGATATAATACTGTGAAGTGGTAGTAACAAAAATAATATATGACTGAGTTCCTTAGGGCGTAAGGAATCCTTGTAATCTTCGCTTTTTGGTCGAATGTATACACAAAAATGACGATATAAAGTGTTCATTCTTTGAAACAGTTGCTGTAGCAACGCACCGTATGCCATATGCATCACTCACACGTACACACTTTTATTCATATCACCTAGTACAGTCGTCCAAGAAGTTGGTTTGCCACGCTAAGGTCGAATGTCGTATGCACGTCAGTCAGTTAAAAGGCTCATTTTTGCTTGTTAGACATTACGTTAATTTCTAACAATAACCCTCAGCAAAATTTCATTTATGTAGGCACTGTCATTCAAAATGGTAAAGCACTTTCTTGCTCGGGTATACATACATGTACGTTTATTTTCAAACATTTGCTTCATACAAAATTCACTTACAACCATCCAAATTTCAACCATTGGTGCCCGTTGTGCGTATCGCGACGTAAATCACGGTCCACGTCGGCCCATATCGGCGTATCGGCACATTTTGATACATTTTACGGCCTGTAAATTTCACGCTCGACGGCCCGACGTGTGACGCGACCGATGTTTTTATATAGCACTTATCTTGGAATTGAAAGTTTAATGCCGCAGTTTTTTACGTAAAAGTTATATCTCACATTTAATTTAAAATCCGCAGTTACGTAATATTATGTCGCAGATATTTTTAATTTTTAAATTTTTCGCGATAAATCTGTGTAGCCTATCAATTTTTTGGTAAAAAATTCTATGACCTGCTACTACTTTATTAATAAATATTTTGGTAGAGAAAATGATGAATCCTTCTTATTTAATGAAAGCAATATAGTAAATCATATTGCTCTAAACCAGAGGTCGCTAACCTCGGGAGACTGAAAAATTACAATTTAAATATTTCGAAGTGTTTAAAGTGCCACAAAAATTCTTCATGCCAACAATAAATAGTACTTGCATAAATTAAGTTATTCGATGAAAAAAATAACGTATATATTCATAAGAAAAATATCTATTTAATCATATTGATATGTTGATTTTTTAAATTAATATTATTAGCGTGTGGAACTAAAAACCCGAAACTTTACATCCAAGGGGCCGTATATGGCTCGCGAGCCGTTTATTGCCGGCCCCTGCTCTAAAATATAGCCACCAATGGTGACATCAGAGATTTGTGCGTGAAATACCTGAAATAAATTATAATGGTGACTATCACAAAGTGTTTTTGTATGTGTGATATGGTTAACATCCCCCCTCGTAGTCATTCTATTTCTCTTCGGAGTAACCGTAAAACTTGAATTAGAAGTAGATGTAACAATAAGCCAGATTTATCAATGAGGTATATATGTTCTCTGATACAGATCTATACTTTAATATATAAAGCTAAAGAGTTTGTATACTTGAACGCGTAAATCTCAGGAGCTACTTATCCGTTTTCAAAAATTATTTCAGTGTCAGATAGTCCAGTTATCGAGGAAAGCTATAGGCTATATATAAACACTAAAACCAATAGGAGCGGAGCACTAATGGAAAATGTTTGAAAATCGGGGTATTTTCCCTTTTGCGAGCTTCCGCTGTGTGCGCTGCATAAGCGGTAAAGTTTCGTAAAAAGCATGTATGACAAAATTGTTCCCCTTTAAAACATCCAGATAAAAGTACGCGCATATGTCTATCTACCTTAAGGTTGGCTCACTATAACATATAATATAATCATTTTATAACAAATTTTGTTAGCGTAACAAATATGCTAACAAATTTTTTTCTAAAATAATGCATTACTTATTTGAGAAGGTCTTTTTATAAACAAGATAATGAATCCTTATCCAAAAACTGTTTTTGAACCCTTAAGTGATAAGAGTGGCCCTCGCGGATAAAATCGCGAGGTACAGTTCGTTATTAATATTTGTGTTTGATTGGAATTTCTTTCTGTTTGCTCTTCATACATATACCTACGTAAGTATCGAATCGTAGTTGAACGTAAAAACATTATCTGCAGTAGATATTTGGTATGTTTTTCTTCGCTCGTTTACTTACTCCCTGTTAGTTTTCGGAGCCCATCGGATGCAATGTTTATTTTGGCTCTTTCTGTAATTGCTGGATCGGTGTGCCAGCTCTGTTTACTTGTTTTGAATACATTACATCTAACGTTAGTTTCTATTCCATTAAGGCTGATGTCTCTGACGAATACGGTTTCAAATTCAGTTACCGCCTGGCTGGGGATTTGTTTAATATAATCTTGTAACGTGTATGCGAGTAAGTTATTGTACTTATAAGAACCTATGCGAGGAATTTATAACAACAATATCGTCTTTACTCAATTAAGTAACTTTAATACACAATTATCTTAAATCTAGAACTAAATAAAATAAATAGTATATATTTTTTTAATAATGATATTTAAAAAATAATAATTAATTATTTTTAAATGGAAAGAACACAGTTGTCAAAAAAAAACAAGTCATTACAACGCAATAATTAATTACTACGAATACTTACATACAATGCGCTAAATTTATTTAATTTTTAGTAACAATTTCGACTTTTTTTTGGAATCACACGTTTCCTAACAAATATCATTAAGAAATGTGTTAAGACCTAAACCATAACCTGTTTTTTTATAGTTTTTTTTACTTTTTTGTTATTTATTCCTTTTTTTATTATTATTATAATTATTTTTCGGCTTATACATGCATAACCTAAAACCATAATATTACTTTATTACTTCTTATTCGCTTTTCTTACTGTCATTCGTAGATGCCAATTCGGAGGTCTCTGAAAATCATCGGTAGGAATGGGAGAATGTTCACCACTTCTACAACTGCTAAGAAGCTACAGCGTTTTTTGGGGTACTACACTTTAATATACTATAGTTTATTTTTAGATATTTGTTTAGTGTATATTGTTTTTAGTTAATATAAAATTTATCTATAGTGTAGTGCTCAGAAATCTTTCTATCTTTCTTTCTTAAACAGCATAGATTTGTTTTCATATAACAACGATTCACTTGAGTGACTACCGTCGCCTATGGACAACTGCAACACCACGGGAAGGTTCAGATGCTTTTCCGGCCTTTAGTGAATGAGTATGCTCGTTTCTTGATGATCTCTAAGTCGTATCGGTTCGTTAATACCGAAGCTGGCGATTGATTCCACAATGGAATTGTGCGAGGTAAGAAGTTTCTACAGAATCGCTCGCTTGTGGACTTTAGGACATCAGGATACATTTAGGATGATTATATTATTTAGGATGATTTATGAGGGTGCGCTCTCAATTTCTGACGAGATGTCCTGTGGTCTGAACACTTCCCGTGATAAATGCGGCAAAATATGCAGAGAAAACCCACTTCTCTACGCATAGCCAAGGGATCCAGCCGAACGGAAAGCGCTGGGTCGCTGACAATTCGGGCCGCTCTACGTTGAATGGGGTCAAATGAAAGCAGCTTTTTAAAATTTACCTTTGAGTTTTTCTTTCCTTTCTTTTAATCCTTTCCAGAAATAATGGGCATAAAACAAAAAACACAGGAGTCCAATAGGCCCAGCCATTTTAGAGCTATAGCGAGAAAAGTTTAGGTTTCATATTGATAGCAGTGCCACCTATCGGGTCCAATTTCTTTGCAAACAATCCACGAACCCTCTGAAATATACACACTTTCAAGTCCAAATCCGTCCACTCCAGTAGGGAGAGTAATAAATAAAAATAAAAAATGTTTTATTCGGTAGCGTGCAACGAAACAAAAACAAAAAATCTTTAGTATGACCTATAAACTAGAAAATTATACATGCTACAGAAAAGGCAGTAAGACTCAGCTCTAGGAGCTGCTTTTCAGTCTCCACCTGATTACCAGTGCTACCACACAGACGCGTGAAATTACAATATGAAACGATACAAGGAAATTTAACTGACAACTAAAGTGCATGAGCTGTTTTATATAACATAATGTTGTTAAACTTTTTGACTAGTACCTACTAGTAGAGTAGGGTGGCAAAGGCTCGTATAGTCGACCAAGAAAGTGCTTTACCATTTTGGATGACAGCTCCTACTTAAAGAAAAATTTTCTAAGGGTTAAGGTTAGAAATTAACATAATGCATAACAAGCAAAAATGAGCCTTATAACTAATTGTCGTACAAACGAGATTCGATTTTGGCGTGGCAAACCAATTTCTTGGTCGACTATACAGTTAATTTTTATTCTCTATATATCTATACGAATATATAAAGCTGAAAAGTTTGTTTGTTGACTTGAACGCGATAATCTCAGGAACTACTGGTCTGATTTGAAAAATTCTTTCAGTGTTAGGTAGCCCTTTTATCGAGGTACGCTATAGGCTATATATATGTCATCACGTTAAAAAAATTCACCTAATTTTACGTGAACGATGTCGCGGGTTATATAAAGAACAACCAGTTATATAAAGATATTGTATGTCTCCCTAATAAAACAAAAATAGATAAAACTGCATTAGTCCCAACATACTAATAAATAAAGCTGAAGAATTTGTTTGTTTACTTGAAAGAACTTATCTCAAGAAGTATTGGTCCGATTTAAATAATTCTTTCAGTGTTAGATAGCCCATTTACCGAGAAAGGCTATAGGCTATATATCATCACATCAGTTATGTTTAAAGATATTGTATGACTCCCTAATAAAACAAAAATAGATAAAACTGCATTAGTCCCAACATACTAATAAATAAAGCTGAAGAATTTGTTTGTTTACTTGAAAGAACTTATCTCAAGAAGTATTGGTCCGATTTAAATAATTCTTTCAGTGTTAGATAGCCCATTTACCGAGAAAGGCTATAGGCTATATATCATCACATCAGTTATGTTTAAAGATATTGTATGTCTCCCTAATAAAACAAAAATAAGCAAACCTGCGTTAGTCCAAACAATTCCTCATTCTCACCAAAACAAATGGAGTGAAGGATGCAAAGTGATCCATCATCGTTTCTTCCTTAAAAGCAATTCATATTTGCAATTCAACTAACACTAACAATCCATATTATTCCCGTTCCCAATTCCGACTACATGGAGTCGCTTTAATTATGTTTTAATTAATACAATAGTGGTGGAATTTCATCTCGTGATATTATCGTTCGAAATTGTGGAACCCTCAAACTTGGAATACATACATAACGCGTTAATAATGTTAAATCTTGCGGTTTGGTAAATTATATTACCGTTGAAGCGTAATGGTTGCATTGTCTTTGCTTTGGAGTAAATTTACGAGAAACTTATTTAGAGTTATCAAAAAGTTTGTAAAATACTATGTGCTTTTAACTACTTGCTACGAAAATATTTAAAACCAACTGTAGCCCGCGACTTTGCCCGCGTGAATTCAGTGAATCTGTTGAAATATCGAGGGTTTTTATTTTTTTGTGTGGAATTATTTAACTAAAAAGAAAGTAGGGTCACCCATCTATCACCCGGTCGCAGCGAGAGCTATTTAACCTAGCGATCGACTCCAATGCCGACCAGTGATTAGGCCACCAAGTCCTCTCTTAACAATATATATTTGACAGAAAACAACTCCTTTTCCTTTTATCTATAATGTATTTGCGCTCTACGCTGCCATCAAAACGGTTCAGCTTTTGACCAAATGGCGCATCAACAACCTTTTAGTCTGATCCACTTTATGACGAAGAGAGGGAAGCGAAAAGGGTCCCTTGCGATATCAATTTCCTGAGAATACCTTTATCTCGGTTCTCCCCGTTGTCGCCAACCCTATCCGCCTCAGAGCCGCCATTCTTTAAACGACACAGATATTCAGATATATCCGAGCGATGAATAAATGCTGCATGAATAATTCACTGGCGTTGCGGTTTTGTTCACGATCCGTATATTTTCGGGACTTCCCCCAATATAAACTCACGTTTCGTATATTTTGAATACGGATTGAGCCAATAAGACCCGACGTGGAATTAGTTACCATCTAAATCCCACTAATATTATAATTGCGAAAGTTTGTCCATACATCTATGGATGTACATATATTTGACGCTCTTTCACGGAAAAACTTCTTAATGGAATTTAACAAAACTTTACAATAATATAGTTTAAACATCAGAACAAGACACACGCTATACATTATAAAGATATTATGTGAATTGTCCAAAATATAACGATAAATGTCAAGTGAGTAGGAGAAAATTCTGTCATCTGCGCGCTGTTCTAGCGTGCGTTGCAGAAACCTTTACAGTTACAAGTATATAGTGTATGAAGGAAATGTTTATCCTAAATAGTTCTACAATAAAGCCTGCGACATTATATATCTTTCCTGTTCAAGCCATTAACGCCAAAATAATGAACTATAATGGAACGGGAACAGGAAACGGGAACGGGGACAATATTAAAGGATAATAGAATGTAATAAATAGTAAGTAACCCAACGTTCGGACAGGACAGCGTCTGTCCAGTCCGCAAGTAAATAATAAATTCGCCTATTGGATTATCCTCAACCGCTTCCTCCTTAGGGTCTGTGGAAATTTGATATTAAAATTAGCAGCCAATTAATTTTAAGCGTACCCTTGTGCCTTTACTTTGAAAAGGAATATTTATTTCTCATTTTTAATGCTCATTACTTTCGAATTAAAATAAATCTTGAACAGATATAATAAATTGAAATTTAAAGTGAAATAAAATGATAGCTCTTGATAAAAAAAATTGTGTTTGCTTATGTGACGGTATTATTAACTTACCGTTTCTGTAATTTGTACAAAATTTTGGACTCAGTTCAAAGTAAGACCAATCTTCTTCTTCTTCTATATCCCAACGTTATCCCGGTCTTGTATCAGGGTTCGCTTAGACTGCAGAGGATGTGACTGTGGGGCGAGTTAAGACGACCGATTGCCATCTGACGTCATCCTCGGAACCCTTACGACTAATATCACTCAGTGACATTAATCGGTATCCACTGTTTTACGCGCCTTCCGAAACACAGTAGAGATCGGATATCAAATATAAACCAGTGTTAGAATGAGCGGTACTATTTATAACTTCAAACAGAACAAGTTGTATGCGGTATACGGTCTCAAAGGGTAGGACGCATTGCGACAGAGTCAAACACAAACGTGTTTTCAAGTGCCTTTTTGAATGCTAGTTTTTTTTTAATTTTCCTTAGCTCGTCGGACTGAAATAAGGTACTCTGTTTAAACCATGAGCCCGCTGTGCTATCGGTGTGGCCAGTCCTAACATAAGCTTTTTAAAAATTGTTTTACTGGTTTCAAAAATATTGGGCATACCAAAATGTATTCCCAATTATCGTCATCATTGCGTAAGGCATCCTGCATGGGTTCCTAATATTCTTTTTTATCAAAGAGGATACTTAATGGATGACCTGGAAGTAACTTGAAAAGTGCTGTTTGCCTCAAGGCCTCAAGCCACGTAGTATGTATGGACGGATGGAAATGATAGCAGAGCATTATATTAAATTAACAAAAGGATCTATTATCAAGGATAAGAAATGGACATATTTACTTATTCCTGGAAATAAGCTCAGTATTCGTATATTATGCTCTCAGCTTTTTCGTGTAGATTCGGTCCATTTTTTTTTAAACATAATATATTTATAACAAGGGTCAAACGCTTCATCCAAGTCACTATAAAAGGCTTGCAGATGAATTGAAGTGTTGAAGAGCTTTAATTTTTTGTACGAAATCTTAATTATTCAGTAACAGTTAAAGAAGCTCACGATAGTATTTAGGAACTATTTTCATTGAAGAACCGGGCAAGGTTCAGCCCTTACAGACATTGCCCATGCTTCAAAATTGTACAAAATTATTCTACGAGATCTTAACGCGGACAAAGTCGCAGGTTACAGTACAGTATTAATATACTAAACATTAAAAAGCTTATTAAGAAGTACTTGCTACAGTTTGTATAAATAAAACCGAACTTTCCGTTATTGCAATATCTATCTTATTGATATGTCTTTAAAGGTAATTTTCTACAGTTAATATATATTCTGTAAGCTTATTAACAGATATGAAAATTTACTTTTAATATGCATTTACTAGGTTGCAAGGTTTATTTTATTTACTTTAAATTAAAATGTAATGAATATATTATTTCGATTCAAAGTAAACTGCACGGAATATGTTGAGTAAAGGGAGATTAAATATGTTGTTTAAATACATGTTTATGTCTTAACTCAAATACTGGTTAAGTACATAATAAGAGATTG
This sequence comes from Charaxes varanes, assembly GCA_024363005.1. NCBI lineage: Eukaryota > Metazoa > Arthropoda > Insecta > Lepidoptera > Nymphalidae > Charaxes > Charaxes varanes. Next base: position 432,321 of record JANCMC010024695.1, read on the forward strand.
CAAATAATATCCATAATGGATAAAGTTTTACCGTTGAACGTCTGTTTTAATAAACATTTTCATGGCATTGTATGTGCCGAATATAGTGCGTAAATTATCTTATCAAATCTCAAAGTTCAAAGATTCCTTAAGGAAAAACCATCTAGGCAATCTCGCGCATATTGAATATCGAACAATACGGGAGACGAGACCATCTGAATATGTTATCTTAATTCACTGCAGGTGGAGTTCCAATGGGATTTCGATATTTCCCTTTACACGGTCATAAAGTCGAAGATATATCCTTGCGGATCCTTGTCATTGTAAAATAGGTGTTGCACTCTTGACATAAGGTTCAAAGGTGGCTACATTTTAACTAACATGACTTCACCTCAAGGTATACATTGACGGTTTTATGGTCCCACTAACACTTAGACAAATGTACGTGTGTGTGTAGTTTATGTAAATACGTGAGTGTTGATTAGATAGATTTTATTAATATTGAATTGAGGGTGATTTTTGACTCATTATTGAATTCAAATTAAAAAAAAATATGGTAGAGACAGGAAATAAAAGTATAAATGGTCCTAGATATGGACAATTATAGGATAGAACCAACAAGTTTGAGTCATGCTGGTTGCAGGGGCTTACGTGTAATTGGTTACATTATCTAGTAAAAATGTAAAAGATCCCAAATTTGTTTCTAATATAATATTAAAATAATATTACAACTTTAAGCACCTTAGTATAAGCTCTTTAATATCTTCTTCCATTTGTGAAGGCTGTATACGTGCGATAAGGATTTTGAATAATTCATTCCTACCTGAAACTTAAAGAGTCTAATTTGGAAGGTAAAGGCTTTGACGCAAAGGCTAATATGTGTTTATGATTTGGGGATAAAATATAATAGAATTATTTTTATTTGCAATATTTGAACTCAAATGGTTTGAAAGAGATGCATGTAGGTAGAACAGGATCAATGGTAAGAAACTCTTTAAGTTTTGACGCAATGTGGTGGTGAAATACTGCTGACGGTATTAGACCAAACAATTCCTCTGTTCAATTATCTTTATATACATAAGTATCATCATCACGATCAGCCCTTAATAGCCCACTGCTGGGCATAGGCCTCCCTTCTTTTATGCCACTTTCCCTTAACTCTTGTCAGTTGCATTCAGCTACCTTCTGTCAGTTTCTTTATGTCGTCCATCTATCTTGCTATTGGACGACTTGGATTTCTTCAGCCTACTCTAGGCCCCCGATCAGTTATTGTCGTAGATCACCTGCCATCACCACGTCGAGCCATATATCCTGTCAGCTCCATTTGAGTTCAGCTACCCTGTTTCTGACTACCTTGACTTTAGTAAATTGCTTTATATAATTAGTAAATAACATTAGTTGTATATAAAGACAACATCCCAACAAAAACGAGACAGTCAAGGAAATAATTATAAATCAACAAAGTTCATACGCATTTCTGTGTTTACACAAAACTAAATTACTTGTCAGCTTACCGAATTACTTCATTAACTATTTGAATAAACTAATTGAGAAATTTACCGGGCACGAAATGTTTGTTATTGTACAAATAGGAGAGGCAAATATCAGTCATAATGGAGTATTGACTTCGTAATTATTATGTGTAATTATCATAAACGACATGATTCTCTCTAGAGGTAGATCTTCCTTTATCTGTCCAATAACTTGCCAGATCCACTACGGGTACGTAACCCCGGAGCACCCTAGCTGCTATTGTCACTCCCCCTATACTGTCCTTGACATTAGTATCCGCATCCTTGCTCTCCTCCCCATCTACCTTTATATCCTTTTACACCATTCCTTTCCCTTACTCCCCTCTTTTTAATTAGAGGTAGCGCCACGCTATATTGAAGTAAAACTCCTTTAGCGCCATCTATATGTATGTATGTATGTATGTATATATTTCACAGGCATAGGTTAATTGGCGGTTCAAATAACAACTTAGCATTTTACTAAACAGCGCCGTTTAATTAGCTTCTTAATTGCTATTTAACCATTTAATCAAACAGCTACGCAAATTATTTGGTTCGATGATTTTTGCCTTAACTGTTCAAAGTTTAATGAAAAAAGTGCTAACGAAGAGTGTAGTGTCATTAAAAAAAAGAATACTGGCACTGCGGGAGTAACAACAGAAGTGAAAACGAATCTTCGATGTGACTGACGCCACCTATACAGACACTTTTGAAAAGTCTATAGATTTCGATAGACGTTAACTTAGATTTTAAACGTTAGACAGTGTATAGCGAACATGTATAATCTTCCGTTTGCTTCGCCGGATCACACTTATTGTAACTCGCGGCACACATTCGCCAGCTTACTCCCCTTATCATTTAGGAGTATGAAAAATAGCTAATAGCCGATTCTCAGACCTACTGAATAAGCATATAAAATTTCATAAAAATCGGTCAAGCCGTTTCGGAGCAGTACGGTAACTAATGTGACACGAGAATTTTATATATAAGATAGTTTATGTTTTAATAAACTATATGAAACAATGATTGTTACTTATGCTATTCCAATTAGTAGGAACAACAAATACACAGATTAAGGAATTTAGTATTTGACATAAACGAATTTTATGTTCATTAAATTTTATTTTATGGGTAACTAGGTAACGTAACTAGCAATGAAATTAAGTTATATGCACAATGAGCTTTACAATGCGGATTTTTAAACCGACGCGCAAAACAAGAACAGGTCAAGAGAGCTCAAATAAATTAACTTAACTGGTGCAATCAATTTAAATAATGATTTTCTGGAAATACCGATTCTCGAAAAACAAATAGGTGATTTAACCGACATCCAAAAAACAATTTATAACTCAAAAATTTACGAAAATTTCAATATACATATAAATGTAGGTAAATTAATTCAGTTAGAACTTTCATGACGTCTACTTCCTATTATTATTTAGAAAATATTTTTAGTTTAAGAAATTCCGAAGCATCATCATGAGATAGACTCTACAAAGGTTATTCGTAAAGTTAACTTTACGAATAACTGTAACAAATAACAAGAATTATAATAGAGCCCCAACAGTCCAACGCTAGAAGGAATGGACTGAAATCCATAAGATATCCACTCCTAACACAAACTTTTAATTTAAGCTTAGTAGGAGGCGAAGAGTAATATTAGACAAACCTAAAAACTATTGCTAACATTCTTCTTAAAAAGTAAGTATTTTCTATTTAATACTTAATTACTGTATCGTTTTACTGAAGTCCGTAACTTTCTCAAGAGTTTAGACGGCGGATGTTTTTTTTCTCAGCGGATTTAGACATAGTATGTCTAAATCCGCTGGGCTATTATTATAAAAGCCGATCTTAAATCAAATTAAAAAACGCTTCGATATTTGTCGCTATTTTTTTATGTTACAAAGATGGGTTTTATAAGTTTGACGTCGATGTCTGTATGTGTGTCTGTCGGTGGTCAAACGGATGGACCAATTTCGATGAGGTTTTTTTATTCGAAAGCCAGTTTCCTTGCGGTGGTCTTAGCAATGTTTGGTGAAAATCGGTCCAGCAGTTTGAAGAGTATCAGCTGATTTCCAATATGATGTAAGAAATTTTGATATAAAATTGAAATTATCTTGCTTCTATATAAAACATTCCTTAGTCGAGAGGGTTTTTTACACCATGTTTGAAGAAAATTGATTTAGCTGTTAACTAATTATAAATGAGATGAATAAACGATAGGAAGCGAATATATCCGAGTGGGGTATCAAATGACAAGAGTTGATTTGTGCATCTTACACTAAAATATATTAAAAAAAAATGATTTAAATTCATTACAGAAATTTAATTTTTCTATTTTAAATATAGCGTCAAAATTGAATTAAAATCGTCACTATATAACACATTTGTGAATACAGTTATATATTCAATAATAACGATGACATTATTGTATATAAGAATATATTAAAAAGTGACTGCTATATTACAATTTAGTTGTTTGTAACGCTCTACTGTAAGGCTGGGAATTTGGGGTTACAACAACTTACGTAGGAGGTATCGATATATGTAAATACTCTTATATTGAGAAGGACCAAAAAATGTATATATAGTATATAAAAACGTTGAAATGAAAATTCTTACACCACCCGCAGTGTTCTCCAGATATTGGTCCCTCTGACTATCACCTATTTTTTTTATTTAGAAGAATATTAGGAATACTTTTTGGGTATGCCTAATATTCCCTTTTCCCCTCCTACTAAGCTTAAATTAAAAGCTTGTATTAGGAGTGGGTGCGACAATACGCATCTGCGGTCCCTCTGGTGTTGCAGTTGTCCATGGGCGTCGGTAGTCACTTGGGTGAAAGCCGGCTGCTCGTTTTCCCCTTATTATATATTAAAAAAAATGTGACGAAAAAATTAACATTAAATGTAAATATCAATTAAATACTACGTGAGATTAAGAGAAAGATAACTAACTAATATACGGTACATACTAGCGTGGACGAACGATGATGGTCCGTTTTGCCTTCACACATTAATCCTGGCTCAGGACAGGCAAAAATACTAATTTCACTCATCACTGATTCACTTATTTGTTTAATAAGTATAGCCAAAGAATAAACTGAATTATTAATTTTATTTATTATTGCTGACTGACAGCCGCCAATAATCTTTTTTATAACTGGCCAGGTTTTTTACGCTTGGAAATGCATTTACGTACTAACTTTTTTAAACAGCAAATTGCAAACTCGTCGGAATCTCATAGCAATCACATTACCATATATATTGACCTATATATTATATGAATCACTTACTACAGATAGGTCAAATTGTGTCTCGCGTTTTTCATAAAAGGTATTAACTTTAATTAACATATATATAAAAATCGACTGTATAAGCCTTTCTCACCCAATTTCTCCTAAACCACTGGACCGGTTTGGATAAAATTCAGTGAGTATATTTCAAGGGGTTCGTAGATACTTTTAAAAGACCATTGAACCCGGTGGGTGGCGCTGCTCTCAGAATATAGTCCAAATTAGATATATTGCTAGCTGTACCTCGAAAAAAAGACTATTTAACTTCTGTCTGTTTTGTTTTATTCGTAATACTTCAGGAAAGAATTAAAAGAAAAACTCAAAGGAATATTTTAATAATAATACAAAATGCAAAGTTGGTCGCATATAGTCTGTATGAATAAAAAAATTTGACTTTGATTTTTTGTATAGTTATAAATTTACGATACCGTTCATCTCATTTCATTGTCATATAGGCCAGAAATCGTTCCATGCATTATAATTTGGGTTATTCATCAACATTGACCGTAGTACCGGAGCCGGACATTGTTAAAGTGTTTCTACGTTTTTGACCTCGAATTTAGAGTCAAATGAGAGATCCAGTAGGAACGCCATTTATTTAAAGTATACCGAAGTTGTGACAAACTCCGAATTTATTATTATCTTTTTGATATTCTTATAAGGTTTCCTTTCTTACTATTTTCTTAAAAATTCCAGAAACAATGGGAATAAAACAAAACAGACTTGATTCACATAGGCCCATACGTTTCTGAGTCATAGCGAGAATAATAATAAATAATAAATATTTCAATTATACAGCCATTTTATTAACGGATATATGGATTCATATTTCTCTTAATTGCGAGCTATACCAATTATTTGCTTTGGATTTAGCTGTACGTTATTTAGCACACTAGCGTCTATTTTTACTCAACCTTAATAACTCATTTCTCTTCAAGTAACGTTATGGTTAACCCAGAAATGGATGCAACGATCATCCAGCGACGTAAGTTCAAATAGTAAATTTAAAGCCTAAATACTTACATAAGTAAATAACATATAGTAAATCATATATAGGTAAATGTGGAACACAAAAAAGAGTCAATATAAAGTAGTTATTAGAAGAATATTAAGGACATCCTGGAAAGACAAAATAGGAAACGTAACCGTTCCAAGTCGCGTGAAGAAGAAAGCAGAAGTTTTATACGCGGTGAAGAAGAGGTAACTTGAATATTTCGGTCACATCATGAGAAACCCAAAATGCCTTTAAGTTACATTTGTTCCTGTAAACAGTTTTTCTCAATTTTCAATATGTTTTTTTGTTACTCGAAATTTGTTTTAGCTCTAAGTTTCCGGAAGTGGTGTGACAACTGATACGCAGTTTTAACGTTTTCGGTTGGCAACGTAGTCCTAATTTTAAGTTACGTTTGTTCCTGTAAACAGTTCTTCTAATAAATTTTCAATCTTCAAATTAATTTAATTAAAAATAATATTGTTAGAACAACACACCTTCAAATGTCCATCACCATGTCAGAAAACCTTGGCAGGAAAATCTTTGCAAATATTTATTGCTTCTACTATATTCATGTTCAGTTGCGTAATTCGTTACAGCGTGTTTTCTCAAGTCTTGCAAGATATCGTAATCTGCAGATTCCTTATTTAAAAGTACCCACGCGCTTCCTTATTCCGCACCGAGAGGTGACATGAGAATATCCCACGCTTACCTATTTTAGCAGAACGACTACTTGATACTCAATAAATCTTAAAGAGAGAGGCACCCCGTCTGTGGCCTCCACCTCTAGCAAGAACTTATGCATTAAAGCGAAAATATGTACTTAAATATTTAAATTTCTCCTTAGGAATGTGACTGAAAAAAAAAATTGGTTTAAAAAATTACGTAACTTAATAAAGCCTCTTGCAAATTCCTGAGGTATCAAATATTATTATCAAACGATAATGAAAAATATTTATGCCGATGTTTAAAACGGCGTCATTGACTTTTTTTTTTAAATATACATCTTCTTTTTCTTTGGCTGCAATTAAGAGTGTTATTAAAGAAATTCTGTCAAATTCACGTGTACATTTTGCTACGTAATCACTGCTCCATTTAAAAGTTTGTAAACAATTGTATTAAAATTCTTGTCGATTTTCATGAAATTTTGCGTGCATATTGGCTAGGGTTGAGAATCGGTCAACATCTATTTTTCATACTCCTAAGTGGTAAGGGTGGCCCACGCGGACGGAGTCGCGGGGCGCAGCTAGTTATACGATATAAAGTTAAATTACCTTGACGCTAAATAATCACTTGTTATTCTTTTCATTTACAGCAATGGGGTGAATGTAGAAGGCGCGACTCACAAACAAGTGGTCGATTTGATAAAATCAGGGGGCGATTGTCTGACTCTCACTGTCATCTCTGTTACACAAAAGGTAAGTTAGTCGAAATTTGTTGATTTTTCGTTTAAAGAATAGAAATATAACATCAGTCGTCAAAGTACTTGAATTCGGAAAGGATTTACGTAAAGGCAAAGGCTAAAACTATGTCTATGACTTATAGTACACCTACTCTACCAGATTTATGGAGAGTGAATATTTTATATTACAAGGGCCAAACGAGCGGGGGGTTCCTTTAATGTGACTACCAATCTCCATGGGCATATTTGCACCACTAGGAGGCTCGCAGAACCGTCGCCGGCCTTAACAAGGGGGCTGGGCCACCGGGAATTCTCACAAATCGTACGAAACGCAATAACAATACCATCATTTGACGTGACAGCATTGCCGCCAGTTCCAAAACACAACAAACTTTGAAATATTCCAATCGGAAGTTATTTCCAAAGAAATGTACTAGCGTAGTAAAGAGTTACAATTTAAAATCTCTGACGTAGGTTTTAACGCCGTTGTTCAGAGATTTCGCTTTCACCTCCAGGTCTAGTGTCTAGTATTTATTTAAACTAATATTCACTATATTTATTCAAGGTTCCATAAACATTACACGCCTATATGAATAAATGAAAGTCCAAATTCAAATGATGTTCTATTCAAGTAGACTTATACATTCATAAGAGCTTTTAAAAATCTACTTGAATAAAATATTTGAATTTGAAGTGTGTGTAAAGTGGTTATGGTTTAGTGACTGTATTTTGACTTGACCTGCCCTGCCCTATGTGACGTAAAACGCGTCTTGTTATGGTCTTGTGAAGGAAGCAGAACGTCTAGAGCCATGCGACGACGGTACGGCACCCGTCGGCGTTATAGGAGGCGCCGCAAACTCTCGAGCGACGGTATACCAACGATACGATTACACGGACAAGCGATCCCTACCCGTCTCCATACCCGACTACCGGGTAGTGATGGAGCGGAACACTGGACGCTCCTTCGTGGCGTTCAACGTCCACATGGCAGGCAGGCACCTGTGCAGCAGACGATATAGGGAGTTTGCGGCGTTACATCAATTATTGAGGAAGGAATTTTTAGGTAAGACTAGTATACCCGGTAAAAACTTTCAAGAATTTGTGTGACCAAGAAAAGACGTGACGAACAAAGGCTTGAATATACGTAACGTAATTGTAAGTGAGACTCATATATAGTAGAAAAGACAAATATATATCTTTTTAATAACAGACGTTGACTTGCCCGAATTTAGGCTTTTCTCTTATTAGCCAATTTACAATCAGCTTTATATTCTTTTCATAATATGTGATACTGGCCGAATGATTTACGAAATAATAATTAATTTTACATAGCGCTTCAGTCAAAAGAACTAGGATGAATGACATCTATTTAAAGTATACTGAAGTATTGAAAAACTTTGCCCTTTTTTTAATATTTTAAAATAATCTTTTATCTTTTCTTTAAAGCTTCCCTGAAATAAGGAAAACATAGAAAACTTAATTTAAAGCGGTCGCTGGACCGTTTTAAATTTAAACCCAGCGTTTAAAACAGCTGGATTTTCAAGGTTTTATTTATAGACTGCTATAACCCGGAAAATCGTGCGCGTGTTTTGTGCAGACCTATTTATTTTTCTAAATATAAAGTAGCCTATGTGACTATTGTCTAATCATCTATCTGCCAGTGAAAGTCCCGTCGCAATCGGTCCAGCCACTTCGGAGATTATCCAGAACAAACAAATAGACAGAGAAAAATGTTTTTAATTTGTGTTTTAAGTATCGTGTAATAAGAAATATGCATTGTTTTTATTAATTAGCCAGTTCTGTGTCACTGCTGGACAAAGGCCTCTCCCTTTTTGATCCATCTTCCCATTCCTATGAGATGCAATTAGTAAATGAATTTATTCTTGATGTTATAAAAAGACTCTTCAATTTTATTTATATCTACAGATGGCGAAGTGTTCATAAATATTAACAGTTTGAGCCTTTATAAATACCGATTTGAAACAAGGTAATTTTTTTCTGTTTATGTTTTAAATAATTATAGTAATGTTGTACTCGTTGCAGGATTTAATTTCCCCAAATTACCAGGCAAATGGCCGTTTACGTTAAGTGAACAGCAACTAGACGCGAGAAGAAGAGGCTTAGAGCAGTATTTAGAAAAGGTAACTGTATTTAAATTTACTATTTAACACTGTATTAAATTTCTAACATATTTCTGTACAACAAATAACGAATGACAACAACAACGATTAGTACTATATAAGTAAAACATATTAAAGACTAATTGTTATTAAAAAATAACTTCAAATCGAAAAGATTGTATGAATGATTTGAATATATTTTGCGATTTGAAGACAGACATACATTAACGATTATTTTATTTATTTCAAATAACATATATCCTTGTCATCAAACATCCCCTCCATCAACCCTCCCCCTCCGTGTAATGTCACATAATCAAGAAAACCGCAATTTCTTTTAGTTATATCGTGGTATGTTAAGTAAAGGACGAAAAAAAAAATGTATGTGACGTCACAAAGCTTTTGACGCCCCCTGCCCGTTGTCACATATTTTGGTGGCACCTTCCCCCGCCCCTTTATCGTGTGACGTAATTTACGGATATCCTCCCCTAAACCAGCAAATAATTGATAGAATCGGACGTTGCTGAAAGGTGGGTTTAGACCAAACGAACATAGAGCAAGAGCACGATCTTTTACTGTAAATGAAAGCTCGTTCTTAGCCTTTACACCAAAATGTCAACTAGTAAAAAACTAGAATAATAATTCAAATCTTCGTGAACGCAGACAGTAAAATAATCAAATTATTTTATTACTTTAGTTTAAACGGACGTAGAGCATTCTTTCGTTATTCTGTCTGCGTTCACGAAGATTCCTATTCCAGTTTTTTGCTTGTTGACATTTTGGTGTAAAGAGTGGGGGTAGAATGAGCATTCGCTCGATGTAAATCGGCCTTTACCAAAATCTATCTATCTATGACATATGTATGAAAAACTAACCTACTTTACTTTAAATCTGCGAATTAATATTACATAGGTATACTAGTTCAGTGCTTCGTGCATAAACGAGGCAATATTTTTATGTTTAAGGTATGTGCGGTGCGCGTCATAGCTGAATCTGATGCGGTGCAGGAATTCCTGACGGACTCGGATGATTCCTCGAATCCCTCCCCCGTGGACCTTAAGGTCCTTCTTCCAGACAAGGAGGTCGTGACAGTGTCAGTTCTCAAATCTACGAATGCAGACGATGTATATCGCGCTGTCTGTGATAAGATTGGACTTTCTAAAGCCGTTCAGAAGTATTTCTACCTGTTTGAAATCGTTGAATATAATTTTGGTAAGTTGTTTAACTTCAGTAACCTTATTAAGAGAGAGAGAGAGAGAGAGATGAATTTCTTAGCATTCCATGGATTCACCGTGCGGGTGCCGGGTCCATCGCGTTGCAGAGGAAGGAATGGTTCTGCTCTACTTCATTATATTATACTAGTTCTTACCCGCGACTTTGTTTGCTAAGTATTTGGTAATAATTCTAACGTGACGATATATAGTCTATAGTATTCCTTGATAAATGGGCTATCTATCTAACACTGAATTTTTTTTCAAATCGGATCAGTAGTACCAGAGATTAGTGCGTTCAAGAAAACAAACTCTTTAGATTATTTATAAATTTGTATAGATTACACACATGAATATATCATCATATATAGATGTTCTTGCTACTGGCACCTAGGCTATATAATGAGTTAAATAATAATTATAATAAAGAAGAGTATGGTATAAAACACTCTGAATTTACTAATCCCTATAAAGTACCTATTTTTGTATCCTATTTCTTTGCAATACAATTAGTTATTTTAATTACAATGGTAAAGAAGTATGATATAATATACTTCATAATAATATTATACACGAAATATTTGATTGTTTGTTTGCCTTGAATAAAGTATTTAATTACTAGAACATATACCGATCCAAACAATCATCAGTGATGAATGTAGGAGATAGAATATACATATATAAAAGAGTTAGAGATATATATGAAAACTTCAATAATTATTAATCATTTACCGATAATTATTAATTAAAAATTAATCGATTGCTCTGAATTACTCGAAAAAATTAAATTTTCTGTACCATCTAGATCGAAGCGGTTCCATTCATTGTTTATTATACATGCAGGCTCAACAAACTACCGTCAAAATTCTTATATAATTCGTGCATGTAGGAATTACAACCATATACCTCCCAAATTTAACATTAAACGCAAATTGAGTGATGTGTTTTTTAGCGGCTAAGTATAGAGGTTAAACACTACAACATTTTGTTCATTGTACAAAAGAAATATAATTGGTTAATAACATAATGAGTTTTTTACTGTTTTTAACTCAATCCTATAAATTTAATCGTCTCTAAGTCAATAACTAGCAATATTTAATGTTTAATAATTATGTAATGTTTCAGAAGTCAACATAAAGGGAAAAGCAGTGGATCTCTTTCAATATTTAAAAATTAAAATTAAATTTTAGTATGTATGTAACTTATCTCTTAATTTTTACTATTAAGTATGAAACCATCGTTACAACTTTAAAGTAAACCATTCTTTGTATCAATAATAAACCTTAACAATAAATAAATCATTAAAAAGTTTAAAATGTAGTAAATGTTAGTGATTCAAGTATTATTTATAAATTAAATCAGTCGTAAGTGATAGAACCCAACGTTCGGGCAGCACAGGGTCTGCCGGGGTATCTACTCAGGAAGCCTCTTCGCGTCTATTTGCGGAGTGGTATAATAGAATCGTTATATTCTATCGGTCGGTGGGATTGGAATTTTGAAATGGATTTGAGAGGATGGAATTCTTATGGATTCAACAGTTACAAAGATCTTTAATAATGGCCCAACTTCACGCTTTGAATGACAACTGCTTTAATCAATTTTCACATTGACACATTACTAGAACAGTAACTGATTTACGATTTAAATGTTTATTTGTACTTTCTTAACAAATATATTAGTTTTCAATACTGATGATCGTACATAACAAGTACATATGCTAGTGACAGTTGAAACAAAAGTTATATTGTTAAAATTGGTCGTTTTAAAATCTATGGAAATATATATTTTTTTTTTATTATTTTTTTTTTTATATAATAAGGGGCAAACGAGCAACCGGTTTTCACCCAAGTGACTACCGACGCCCATGGACAACTGTAAAAACTTTCTCTATTCATAAAGGAATATTAACATGCAAAGCCTTTTATACCACGGGGCCTCGGAGTCAATAGACATGTCGCAACCTCTGATCTCCAGTATAAGCAATCGCTTGCGGAAAGCCGTTGATTATTTCGCAAACATTTCGGTTATGTTCGGCCAACTTCAGCCATCATGATGGGAATACAAGCGAATACCTATTTTTACGACTGCACATTTTTGTGTCTCTACAGACGAACGCGTGCCCATGCTACATATGACCATATTTACGCGACATTAAAGTTCAAATTCGAATAAGTGTTAGTATGTTGCACGTTCTATATGGCGGATATTCGGCCCTTTGCCTTTTTTCTGACAAACCTTTATGTGACGTAATAAATAGATGTATATGCATTTGCAGTGTGAACACTTTTTTTACGACTAAATTACCTTTTTGTATGTTTTCGAGAAATAACTGACGTCTTGGAAATTATTCAGGACGCTGCCGATTGTTCTGAATTTTTAATGAACTTGTGATTTGATTTCGATAGAATGGATATGCCTACGACATAGTGAAATGTTCTATACGTTGAAATAATTAAATTATTAGTAAATGAAACGCCTGTCTAACATTTTCCATTTCATTTCCATTTTTTATTTAATTTCAAAATAAAGTCAAATAATTACAATTCCTCACGCCCTTAAGCCTTATTTTTTTTAAATAAGCAGTAAAATTTAAATAACTTGGTATAAATCCGCGAATAAAAATGCTACAATAAACCAAAATCCATTACTTAAACACTTTACTGTAATGTACATTCGAATTAAGGCACGTTTTATTAAATACGTCTGTTGATTTTTTAATGAGTAATAGAGAATAATAACCAATTTCATTAATTTCTTAACTCGTTCCACAGTCACGTTCTCAATTTAAGCGGTCCCTGGTACACAGAGATAACGTAGTAGAAGATGAAATGGGTTTCCAAAAATTTTATATGAAAGAAGTTATAATTAATAATCCCAGCTTACAATTAGAGAGAGAGAGAGAGAGAGAAAGAGACATATTCTAAAAAAAACTATAATAAAAACTCAAGATTTCATAATGTTTAAAATGCTACTTTTGCAGGTATTAAATAGTTTTATACACAACAACTTTTTTAGCATGCTTGACTATTTTCCAAGCAAATAATCTTCTTTATGCTGTTTCTGGTGCTCCGTGATAACCACGATGCCTTAAGTTAGACCAGAGGTTGGCAAGGACTGCCCAAATAGGTTTAGCTAAGCAATTGCTTAATTTGCTGACCCTGAGGTGGGATCTTTTTTTTAATTTAATTTTTTCGTGAGTTAGTTTGTATGGAGATTTTCAGTGTTTGTACTGCGGTCATCGTCATCCATACAGCGCCATCTAGCTTGCTATGGTGTAACCTTTTCCACTCGACATCATATCTATCTTGTTATGTAGCAGCAGCTACAATAACGTCGTTGTGCAAAGAATAAAAAATTTTGTGTATGGCTTATAAACTTGTAAACTTATGTCTTACTTTTACACGACGTTTTGACAGCCTCGCATTTACCGTGGTCACGAGAAAAAAGTTTTCTGTTGACCATTATAACTGTAAACAACACCAAGATAGGATCGCGATGTGTCGTGCAAACCAAATTATTCTAACTCGAATTAAACATGTAATAAGCAAATGTCTAGATTATGTTTACAAATAAAATTTTCATTAACAAATCCTATTTTTGTTCTAGAAAGGTTTTGAACCTCCTTTGAATTAAGATATTTATATTGTGTTTAGTTAATAAATGATTGATTTTTTATTATTTTATTTTTTTTATGTTACCAACAAGCAGGCGGTTCACCTAAGACCATCAGTGCCCATGCACGCTAGTAGGCGAGTTGCCGGCCTCTAATGACGAGTTTAGGCCACCGGGAAGTCTCACAAACCAAACGAAATGCGATCTCATGTGAGAAAGAGGTCAGTGGTACCCGGACGTGCCGGCCCAATTCGGCCACAAGCGTGGCACTACCTCTAATAGCGTGGCACTACCGCTAGTAAAAGGCAGGTAGTATAATATAATATTAATGTCGTTAAATTAAAAACAGGCGCATAAAAATGTATGAACAGGAAAATTTTTTTAATGATATTTTACAATTCTTAAATATTATTTTTCGGAAATAACATTTTTCAAAAGGTAATCCTAATAGTATCTTTCTACACGTGTATAATGTAGTGTTTGACTTCGAATAATACCAAGTATGTGGTAAGTTCGCCATTATAAGGTTAAAGGACCTAGACTAAAACATGCGATACTCAATTTTAGTCATGCTAAATAGTAACCTTTTTCTACTTATACATTAATGTCTCTATTACATCCGCCAGTAACAGTCGCTAATACATTTTTTATTATGGTAGCATTGCTATAAATAAATTTCATTGGTGCTGCCTATTACAACCGTCATTCGTTAATACAATTCTCAATTATGGTAGCACTGTTTTAAAGGTATTCCATTGGTGCATTACAACTGACATTTCTTGTACTTATAGTTTATTATTAACGATGGCAGCATTGTTAAGAGAGTCCATATCTAATACATGTTCAAAAATAGTACTACGGAGCCCTAACCACTACTTTATAATTGAAATTATCTTAGGGTGTAAAAGACACCGTACCGCAAACTTTGCGATAAAGCTACGTTTAATATCCTAAATAAAATGATAAAAATCATTATTCTTGGAAATGAGAGGTCACAAATACTGCCACCCTCATCTCATTCTACTTTTGGGCGCGCAATGTATCGTAAACATTGGGAAGCAATCGTCAACAAAATGTTGCCACGTACTTTTAATTTTTGTTTACATTGCGGTTTGATGTAAAAATATTTAAGAAATTTGTTGCTGATTTAAAATCACATTAGGACAGAGCAAAAATACAGTATTCAGTTTAAAAAAATGGTAAAAAAAAATTGTACATTTCAAGAAAAAGCCCACGAGAAGTTTCACCACTGGGGAGTTTAGAATTATTAACTGAACCCATGGGATACGTATCCGGTGCAATGTCTTTTACACCGTATATAGTAATGAAAACGCGAGTGTGTGTGCATATGAGTGTTTCAAAGTAATGTGTATGTGTGTGTTTGTCTAAACTAGTCAAAAGTTATAAATAATACGATTTAAACATATATAACAATTTTGTTGTACAGATGATTAAAATTTTGTATATAGTTTTATATAATCTTAGATTGAAGCTTATTAGGAGGGGAAAAGGGAATATTAGACATAAGAAGAAGACCTAAAAAGTATTCCTAATATTCTTTATAAAAAATAAAATAAATAAATAAATAATAATCATATGGTGCGCAAATTTACAGATTTGTGGTCGATTTTCGACCAATCGGCGTTTTCTCTTATACATAATATGTCTTAAATTTTCCAGATGTCGAGCTCAGCGTCGAAACCACGCGCAAATGTAACGACAACGACGACCACGAAGTCGTTTATACCCACCAGTGCGTCGAAACTCAGCGGCATTACGGACGACATAGGCCCTATATTTTTTCGAATATATAGGTCAATTGCCTATATTGCCAGTATATTTGTGTTGGCACAGCTACCGTCTCGCCATGAGGGTTACGCAAACTATAATAAATGGATGGGCAATTTGCTCTTGCTTTAAAATTAATTTGTTTATTCATTGCTTTTAGCCGGAAAACTTTTACAACTAATAAATTGTAACGGATCCGGCAATCACCAATTTTGGTTAGAGAGAGTGCAGTGAGTTCCCGGTATCCAAAACCTCTTTTAAAAGGCTGGCAACGTATCTGACTTCCTGGTGTTGCAGAAGGTCATGGTTGTCGCCAATTACTTGGTGAACCGCCTGCCCGTTTGTCCCTTGTAATATAAAACATATTTGAGAGACGCTATCGCCCTCTAAATTTTGGATAGGTGCAAAATATAACGGTCGGAACGCACTGACAGTAACTGTAAACTTTATAAATATCCAACCGGTTTGATAAATGTGTATTTGTCATGTTTCGTTAAATTTTTAAATTCTAATTTATTATATTAAGTAACAAGAACACCGTAAAATGGCTAACATGAATTTTATACATCTATAAAGGAAGTGAAATTATCTGTTCAGGGAGTTCTTAACATACGAGCGAAGTAAGAACCTAATTGTAAGTGCCTCTAGCGATGTTTTAAGCTACTTGGTTAAAGATATTCTGTTTTAAGTGTTACTTGAATTTTCTATTACTATTTTTTAATTCTACAATATATTTATTTTTTTTAATATTGAATATTTATGTTATTTTCTTGCCTATACCGCATCTGAAGTAACCTATATACGATTCTAAAAAGTATTTATATTAATACCCGTTCTTCCAGAGCAGTCGTGCCAAATAACATAGATAATTAACAATATGATTTAAAAATATAAATAAAAATAGCATAATTGAGTCTACGACCACACGCGCCCACACACACACGCGCACGTACGTACGCACACTCATGCGCATGCACTCACACACACACATACACACACTCACACACACGCTTTGTAGACTGTCACTTAACACTTACTAAACTAAATTGTATAATAATGGAAAAATAACTTTTTAGTATATAAAGAAAAAAAAAATAATAAAATAAAATATGTATTTACCATAATTTGTTATGGAAGAGCGAGACCTTCTGAAACAAGTATTTTCATACTTACTGGAAGGTCTCAACCTTTACTGTTTCTTTTAAATTTGAAGCGAAAATAAACATGTTTTTTTATTTATTATGTTACATATTTGCTTTATATATCGTTTCACTTTTAATTTTCAGTTTTCATTTAGATATTTAAGTTCACAGTTACTCTGTGTGGAAGTTGTCTCTGCGATGAAGTTCTTACTATATTAAATAGATGGCAGTAGTAATATTAATTATTTTTGGAATTTTATACTAGATGGCGTCTACGATCAAAAATCAAGTCATATAAATTGTAAAACATTTAATGAATAATTGTATTTATTGTTATTGATTGTATTGTATGGTACAAGTCTCTAATTTAGACAGATATAAGTAATACAACAACAACACATAAAAGTTAGAGAAGATACAATAATAATAAGTAAATGCGTTCCTAATATTTAAACATTTAGCGATAAATGCTTTACACGTTCACGGTCGTGGTGAACACATATTTTGAATAGTAACTGCTAAATAGCAGTAGTTCTTCAATTATACTTAAGAATTAATAATAGTTAAGGAAATTTTAACGACATTCCGTCAGTTTAAAAAGTAAGAGTAAGTTAAAATTTATAAGTTATTTAATGTCTTAATACCGGTTTTTCAAGTTAGTTTAAGAGTTAAGTTGCGCACCTTAACGCGCTTGCGTGTTCATGTACTTTCATAAATCCTTAGGCGCCAATATTTGCTTCCAAAATTTTTTCCGAGACATTTTTTCTGTAATCTCGAATTTCAAGTCTTAATAAAATAAAAAAAATGAAGAATTATTTTTTTAGACCTGATATGTTTTGGTTACTTAACCAATGTGAAATTAGATTTTTTAAGTGTTTTGAAATATAAAAACACACTTTTAATTAAAAAATATCGCCAAAATTTTGGTAGATATTTTTTTTAAAAATATTAGGTATACTTTTTAGATATGTCTAATATTCCCTTTTCCCCTCCTACTAAGCTTAAATTAAAAGCTTGTATTTGGAGTGGGTGCGACAATATTCTTGTCACAGGTTGTCACACTGTCGAAACCCCCTCCCTCATGATGTGACATCATTAATTATATTATAACAACAATCTCCATTCTTCTTCTTTTTTGTGTTACTCATAATTTTTGCTTCTTATACCGAGATATAAGTTATTTTTCAAATTTGTTGGAAACTTTTTTGGTTTATGTTTGTTCTATATATGTTAATTATGGTTTTTTATAGCGCTGTATGTTTCCAAAATATAAATAAAATAAAAAAAAAACACAACTTTAAATTTTATGCATATAAATAACTAGTTGTTGGCCGCGACTTCGCCCGCCTAAAATTAGGTAGAAAGTTTTAGCGTGGTGATATGTAGCCTATAGCCTTCCTCGATAAATGGGCTATCTAACACTGGAAGAATTTTTCAATTCGGGCCAGTAGTTCCTGAGATTGGCGCGTTTAAGCAAATAAGATATTTGAAAAACTAGTGTTAGAATGTTTCCCCCATCTATCACCCGGTTGCGTCAATAACTTAACCTAGTGATCGACTCAAATGCCGGCTACCGATTAAGCTGTGACCCACTCGTAATTGATAAAATAAATAACAATAATAATAAAATATATTCCTAAGTTGGCAAAACCCATGACGATCGTTTCATTGCTTAGTAAAGCTCAGCTGAGGTTATCTTTAAAGGAATTCACGAAATTGTTTACCTACCTAGTTGTTCTGATGGCTTATATTTTGCCAGCAATTTCTTTTTTTTTATGTAATATATATACATATATTGTGGAATATTTTATTTATTTTATTTTATTTTACAATTTATGTACCAACATAACAAGTATAAAACTACGTAACAGAAAATATTGTGAACAAAGGATGCCTTATCTCTTAAAAGAGATTTCTTAATATATCAGCATTCTCACACCTTCCTGTGTGTGAACTACAATTGTGCCAAATTTCACACTCCTCGGACCGCGCATTTTCCCTAAAATGACATCTATACTTTTTGCTTCCACGTATTAATGTATAAATACATTCCAATTTGAATATTAATTAATAAGTGAACTATAAAGAATGGCTGATGCCTCCTCAAATACGATCACAATATAGTTTTTAATAATGACTTTATAAATACTAGAGCCGCATCCAACGGTTTTTAATCCTTGCACTTTAAACCAATGATGAAATGTTTTAATTAAAAACTTCTAAGCCGTAATTTGCAAAATACCTTCTACACATTTAACGCATAATAATTGTAACATATACATATAACATGTAAGTAATATGATCAAAGAGAAAGTGAACTGCACTTACTTAACAACGGAGTAAAACAGAAATTAAACCGGTGTTGGCATCTTTTTTATTCAATAAAACCTTAAGTGCACTCAGTATTTACTTTAAAAATATATTTTTTCATCCCCTGACAGGGATTTGAAGTCGAGGAGATATGACTTATAGTCGACTTGGTACAGTTGGAGAGACATCTTCACGTGCTTCTGGGTCATCTTGTTCAGCGTCCGGACCCTGAAAAACATTTGGACGGTATAGTCTTATAAATGGATGAACGCCGGCCGCACGCATGAGAAAGCATGACTCACGGTCACGTTCCGCCAGAGCCGGACATGCAATAGAAAAAGCGGAACGAGCGATAGAGAGACACGATTGGCTTCTAAGCGGTATCAGGTATCTGGATTAAAGACAAACAATTCTTTTTGCATGTCTCATTAGCCGCACATCGTGAGGTCTGTCTCAAGACAGACAAAGATTTTACTCATACTTTATTTTCAGCCAAGAGACCTCCACAGCTGGGCAATCTCTTACACAAAATAATTCCAAGTGTGAATTTACCTCACATGGTAGGGATTAATAACTTTCCACTCGTAGTCCAGCGCCTTCATCGCGCGGAACACTTCCAGCATGATGTCGTTGGGCTTGCTCTGAGACCTGATGCCCAAGTGCCACTTAGCCCTGCAACAACGCGACACAGATGAATATTACGATAGTGCTCAGCAGTGGGACACAGACGGCCCCCTCATAAATAAATATTGATAGTTATCAAAAAGCAAAGGTATATGGTAAAAAAAAAACTATAACTTATAAGCATAGACTTCTAGAACAGACTAGAAGTATTTTTTTACTGCCGTAGACTAAGAGTTTTATCGCACTTAGTATTACGCTTAGTTGACAATTCTTAATGTTAGATGCATATAGCTAAATTAAGTAAATTGTTATATGTTAGGACCATTATTGAGAAAGAACTTGTTCTATACTCTATGGTCAAGCGTCTATGAACACGGTAGCCATATGAAATTTGCATTGTACTTCGTTGAAATAAAAATATTTTAATTGTGAATCAGCCGAAAGTGGGTGAGATTTTACACGTAAAATATTATATAAGTAGTCTCACCGTTTCACGGGGGTGCCCTTTTGTTTGTCCTGCGCGGGCTGCGCGACCGGGGAGGACTTGTCACGGAGCGGTGCGATACGCTCCGGGTGCGGACGTCCGCTCTCCGTGGCTGCCGGCGGCGAACTGCCTGTGGAAGGACACATGGTGTTAGCATGAATATTTTATGTTCTATCTATTCTTTTAATATATGAATACTCTGAGCCACAAAAAATTTAAAACTGGGACCAATAAATCCAAAATAACTTCATTTAGCTATACATATAAATACAATGGAAGTGTTGTGTGTAACGACATCACTAAATATATGATACCTATAACAAAAACACCAATTGAAACATTTTTGTCTGCGTCTATCTGTCTGTTTGTTTCGCGTAATCTCCGAAACCACTGAACTGATTTCGACAGGACTTTCACTAGTAAATAGCTGGTGTTACAAGGAGTAACATAGACTACTTAATTTAAGAAAAAATTAGGGTTCCGCACAAAAAATCCCACAAAATTTTACAAAATCACTGAAATCGCGAGGGCGAAGTCGCGGGTTTCAGCTAACGTGCTAATAGGAACGTCGTTAAGGGGTCACCTATAAATAATGTCATATGTTTAAGGGCTGGGTTAGGGTACCAACAAAATATGACATTGTATGACACCGGGTAGAAAGGTCAAAAGGTTTGACATGTTAAAATGAAAAATACTACTAAAAAGTGAAAAACTGAATTTTTGAAGCTGCTGTTTTTAAATAATTTTTAAGGGGGGGGGAAGAGGTTTTGAAAATACAACCTGTGACCAGGGCGAGGGGAATTTAAAGTCTTAAAATTGGTGTGGCATAATTTTTGGATGGCCTTTCAAATTGCAAATCACAACTAGACTTTCATACGTCGGCAGCGTGCTTTCTTATTTTTGTTACACAATGAGAAAAAGAGACAATAACGTATTAAATCTGGTTATTACCACTAGGTAACAGACCTATATGAACAGAAATTTTAGAACATTGCAAGAATGACTAGAAATGGAAGCCACACGATCTTCAGCAATGAAGGAACGACTGTAGAGAGAGAGTGAGTGACAGAGAGAGTTGAGAGAGAGAGACAGATTGGTGAAAACTCACTGGCCACGTAGAAGTCCTTGATCTCGGCCTTGGCGGCCTCGTCGGCGATGCGCTTGTTGTCGATGATGAGGTGGTAGGCGATGGCCAGCTGGTCGTGCGGGTCGCCGCTCAGCAGCGCGTTGTGCACCTCGTGCTCGCGCACGCCGAACTTGTCGCACACCTCGCCGATGGCCTCCGTGTCGATCACGCTGCTGTCCTACTGACCGCGAGGCCGATATCAGCTCGTACCACCGAAGGTGGCAGCGAAATTAATGCAGCAAAGCTCCATACGAAATATACGTTT
The DNA here is from genome assembly GCA_024363005.1 of Charaxes varanes. Classification (NCBI taxonomy): domain Eukaryota; kingdom Metazoa; phylum Arthropoda; class Insecta; order Lepidoptera; family Nymphalidae; genus Charaxes; species Charaxes varanes. The sequence goes on from JANCMC010024695.1 coordinate 454,181, forward strand.
GAACACAGATCTGGGTAAAGCAAACTGCTATGTACGTATATGTCACCGATTAATTGTAAAACCTTTGCAATCTATCGAAAAATTGTTAACTGTATATACCGCTTACAATTTAACGTATTAATTTTAGGTATACTATATGCCACGCATAGGTCAGGCGGTTATTTTTTATTTTTTCGTTTTCACTTCCTTTTTTACTTACACCTAGAGAAGGCACGTCGGGAGATCGAATAAAATTAAAGACGGAATCCCTTACTCCCTTAAGGAATTTTGCCTCTGGTTACTTATGTTTTGTATATAACTTAACAGTTTCTTTTCGATAGTACATAATCTACTGAAAAATAACACATTAAATTGTAAACAGTATATTCAGATCGCGATCTTTCGACAGATTACAAATTTGCGAGATAGATTACAATCTAACGGTTTTTACAATTTAACAGTAACAAATATATTGTATGCAGATAACTTGGGAAAGGAGGCGTGGCTTTAACGACGCGATGGTCACGTGATTCTAAGAGGACGACTAACTAAACTCAGCTGCACGGATCGCTCGGGGCTGCTCAAGACCGTATAGATCAGGGGTGATCAACTTGATTAGATCCAAGATCTACTGTTTACTGACTAAACCCTGTGTTATTTACTAATTAAATATTTCTTGTAATCTTGTATAACCCCTAAAAGCTTAAGACGTTCAATTGAAGCTAACAGATGGCGCTACTGTAGGGGTTTAATTTCGCATTTTATTATTGCACTACTGAGTCCCTTAGTATAGTTATGTAACTAGCTGACGCCAGCAACTTCACGTAATTTAAATTAGTTTACATTTTTAAAATTTAAATATTTTTTAATAATTTCTGTGAAAATTTAAACATTTGCGGACATTTAAATTTTAGTTAGGTATAGTTAAGAGTTAATTCCAAAAAATAACATAATGAATGGCATATATACTACACCCTTAAAAAAATAAAAATTTCATGCTGAAGCAAACCAAAACACCAACTATAAAAGCTAAAATTTACAATCAAATTTATTCTTGAATGCATGCTAAGCAATTACTTTAAAATTCCAGCTATTTTATCCCTCCTATAACACAGTAGGTTTATTCCGCATTATAGGAAAACGTGTTATAGAATTATTCTCGTACAACGCACTTGTACGGCTCCAAATGCGCATAATATAATACTATATATTATAGAGCCTCAATAGCTCAACGGTATAAGGTATGGACTGAAATCTGCAAGGTACCCGGTTCAAACCTCACCGCCGTTGTACACCCAGACTCGAGGTGGGAATCGAACCCACGACGCCCGGGGCAGAAGGCAGGGTCACTGCCCACTGCGCCAATGGGCCAGTCAAATTTATATTTATATTATATTTATATTATATTCATGTTTTATTAAACCCAAATTGAAAAAAAAATTACATGTAACTATAAGAGAGACACTAATCCCAATTATTCTATCAGATATATTCGCCCGGATATTTACATTATCAAAGTTTTAATACGGATATCCAATTTTTTTGAAAACATTATATCTCCTATGTTCATCAGGGATTATGTATGATTATAATAGTGAAAGAATTTCTCAAATGTGTCCACTAGTTTCAAAGCCTATACAATGCAAACAAACAATCAAATATTTTCTCTTTATTACACTGTAATCCCCCCTATTACACGGTAGGTTCATTTCGTGTTATAGGAAAACGCCAAATGAGTGATGTTTTTGATTTGTTATCATAGAATATTTATATTTTCTTGGAGGTTTTAACGTCATGTTGACAAAAATCTATGAAAAAATGGTGTAATGTAGCCACAGAAAAAAAAGTGAGTGAAGCGTTTAGTATATTACATTAAAAGAATAAGTCTAATATTAACGACGCGCATTGGCGTTAATGTTGAAGTGGAAAGATATATATAACAAAGCTATACAAGATGGCGCTACGGATGCGACACGGACGCAATGTAAACGCTGAAATGCACCATTCGATTTAAGTCGCGCTAGCGAAGTTTCTACATACGATCACTGCATATAGACCTGCCGACGAACAACTGTTGGCAAGGAGCGGCCGAGCCGCGTAATCACGCCAAACTAACTAACTCCACCGACCTCAAACATAGCACCTATTGCTCGCTTACTGCACCGACCCAACAATACCATCACTTGACGTGACAGCATTGCCGCCATTTCACGCCGATCTCATGTGAGAAAGAGGTACTGGTACCGGACGCGCCGCCCCAATTCGGCCACAAGCGTGGCGCTACCTCTAATTAATCTATAAAGCAAAGTCAAAATTAATGTCAGGGTCAAAAATATCTTTAATCACATAGACTTTCTTACAAGCGCTTGTGATAGTCGTATTATATATATGATTATTTAACATTTTGGTGATAATATTTACGACTTAATCCAAGCCTAGGAACTTTTGAATGTAAAATACGCTAATCTTTAATTTCAATTAACATTAAGAATTACTTTGTAGAAGCTTTAAAGTCCATGGGTAAAAGTGGTTATTAGGTTCACTTCCTTGATGTCGGATACACATAAAATTTTATCAAATTGGCTGGCCCGTTGGCGCAATGGGCAGATCATCGTTGCAACACAAATTAACTCTAGTTCTGTATCCGTGTCTAGACTGTTTTAACAAATTTCATTTTCACATCTAGTTTTATTATTACTGGTGTGATAATATTATTTATGAATAAATTTATTTTCAAATCATTATATTTCATCTTTTAATCAATAAATATTGTAAAAGCGAAATTTCATCTATTACGAAATCTCGAAAACCGCGGGACGTATAGAAATGAAATTTAGCATGGATAATTAGACATCTGCTAAGAAAAGCACTTTCCATAGGGCCCAAATTAAGGAGGTTTAAGGATATTCGCAAGTTTAATTTTACCCGGACGAAGTCGTGGGAATCAGCTAGTTTCATTTATACTGACTAGCTCATCACATTCTCACAAGTGCTATATCGTCTCCTACAAACCTAATTTAGGATCGTACATCGCATCTTTTCGACGTTTTTTTAAAGATCTGTGGTGCTTTATTTTCTAATCTTCGGTTCTTAATAAAATGAATATACAGATTTAGACTGATATAAATTCTTAGTACAGCGACATTGTTATATTTGACTCTGGTCGTCACAATTACGTTTTGACCCAATCTTATGTGTATGTAAATCATTTAGCGGTGGTGTGCGTGTGGTGTTGTTTAAATAATTTAATGTATTAATAATGCATATTTTATAAAAAATATATTATTCGCACACCATCCTTTATATAAACTATAATTGTGTCAAATTTCATACTCCTCTGTCCGCGCAATTTTTGGAAAATGGTACCGAAAGTTTTCGCTTCGCGTTTTAAGATGTAGACATCAATAGATTCTATTACCGGATTCCATACAAGCGACATCTCTAAGAGTATCCTCGGACAATTCCCCCGTGCGCTGTGTCGCTTGATTGTAAATGTAAACACACGGTGCTGAATTGTTCGCCGTACTGCACGCTTTTTAAGATTATAAAGTACTAGCTATTTCCGCGAGAGCTCTTAAGTTTCCTAAATCTGGCCCTATTAAAAAATCTTTTCGTAGCGGATGTTTAGGAACTGTAAATTTCCTCCTTCCCAAATTTCATCGTTGTTTATCAAGCCGTTTTCAAGATTTCATGTAATCTTTCGCTATTATATTTATATATTGATATATTCGGTCGCAATTATTACATACAAAGATATTCAACTTCAAATACATTATTCTTAAAAAAAGTTATCAAAAGTTAGCAAGTTATGAAAAATTTACAAATAGCTTGTGACATTCGCATGTTGTATTACATGCTATTTGTAATTTGAATTATTCACGATAAACTGTATTAGTTCGAAGAAGTGTGATTATTAAGACCGTGTGCAAATTTCAGAAATGCTTAGATATAACTCTTCTTAGTATTTTAAATGTGTATGTAGGTTTGTCTCTTACATATTCTCGTCTCAACTACTCAACTAATCAACATGATGTCTTCCAAACATGTATGAGTTAGGAATACTTTTTATCGAGAAAATAAAGTAATTTTTTCGTAGAATAGAAAATTAACTTTGAGTACTGGCATTTGACTATAACAATATATATTTAATTTAAACGAATCCGTGGATAAATTCTGGTAATAAATATGCAAGTTTATATTGGCTAAAAAAAGATTTAGTATTAGTTCCTTACAAACTCTAACACAATTAAGGACTGTGAGGCTAAAGCGATCCCAAGCGACAACTAATTCAACAGGAGACCTGCTACGAAAATCATGCGCTTAAGTTTTGGGCCAAAACTTCGTCTTTAGCCCTGCGGCCAAAATTTTTTGAAGTATAGTCGACCAAGAAATTCGTTTTCCACGCTAAGGTCGAATGTCGTTTGCACGTCAATTAGTTATGAGAGCTATTTTTGCTTGTTATGAGTTATATTGATTTTAAAAATAACCCTTAGCAAAATTTTCTTTAACTAGGAGCTGTCCTTCAAAATGTTAAAGCACTCTTTTGATCGACTATGCAACAATAGACCCTCAAAGCACTTTTCCCTTGTAATCTAATTTAAATGTAGACGGCTTTTAAAAGTACATGTGGTTAGTCCGTTATCTTTGATCTTCACAACAATACGAATATTCAAATCGTGACATTTGTCCCGCGAATATGATATGCTTAATGATATTCATAACTCTTGATAGTGAGTGTAAAATTGACTGGCCGGTTGGCGCAGTGGGCAGTGGCCCTGCCTTCCGCTCCAGGGGTCGTGGGTCAAAACCGCGCGGGAAAGTTTTCCATTTTCACGCGCTTAATTTTCTTTCCAAAGTTCCATTACAGATTAATAAATCCGCTGGATATGGCGAGGGGTATTGAAGTGATTTTTTATTGATTTGTTAGAAAAATTGTGGGCTATTTACGTTCGCACTTTCATGGCGAATCAGTTTTTAATTCCTTTAAACCTTTTTTTTAGTACAAGTACTTATAAAAAATTTAATTGAAGGTGTTGACAGAATTATCTAGCCATGGTGTCCTTACTTATTATATAGTAACACTTGTATTTTTTTTGTACTTATAGATCAGAGATCGTCAACCTTTTGGCAGCAATCGTTAAAAATAATAAAATGGCGAAGAGTGTATTAAGACACGCTTATATAGTATGGTTCCGGATCTGATACGCTATATACGCATTTGTTAAATAACTTCAAAAGTTGGATGACCGCCATTTCCCGCGCTTTCTACTTAATTAGTTTACTGTTTATCCACTGTTAATCAGAAAAAATGACATTTTATTCTGATCGTGCCATAAAGTTTATGCTGTTTATGCCGGAGCCAGACATAGTAATAAAACAATACAAGGAAACAGAGATGTATGAAAAAATTAATAAATTACAATTAATTATTATAATTACATCACTTTAATTCATTATTAATTAAAGAGAGTAATTGAAGTGGAAGGTGGTGAATATGAATAAAAGGACTTTGTGTAGCTACGCAATGTTTTGTAGTACTTTGTAGACATCAAGGACAAAAAATGTACAAACTCTTTGAGCTATGTCTAGCTTCGGTATTAGAACAGCCAACAATTTTTTTTTATAGGTTATTCGAGCAAACGGAAACAGCTGAAAACAGGCGATTAGCTTCGCCCATGGACATCTATAGATATGAATAGAATTGAGGTTTCTATTTGTAACATTTACATTAAATTTATTTACTAATTACATATCTATGCTCCGGGGGGCGTGGGTTCGATTCGCACCTCGAGTCTGGATGTATTATCCATATGTATGTAATTATATATTTCTAAATAAAAAATATTTGTGTATAACAAGCGGCTGTTACCTATAACACAGGCATTAAGTTGTCTACCTCAGGAACAGACGTACGTGTGTCATATAGTCCTGTATATATTTATTTATTTATTTATTATTTATACGTGCCTTCCGAAACACGAAGGAGTAAGGATGTTTGAAGACCAGTAATAGAATTGGTCACCCACCTATACTTCAGCCGCGATAAAAGCTACTTAACCTAGTGATCGACTCAAACTCCGACCATTGACAAAGCTACAGACTCCTCACAAGGACATAGTAACAGATGATAACGTACCGAACTCTAGAAACGTGGGCCTTTATTTTTTAACACTTATCTTTACAAGCTGTTTTATCATTTAGAAATATTTATTTAATAATTATTAAATTACTTATCAATTATTACGCAAGCGTCTGTTCGCCAAGTCCCGCCTTTAGCACAGCAACAGTGTGTATTAATTTTTAGACCACTTAACGCAAAGTAAAACGGCACAAAATTCTACTTTCTTTTAGATACAACTAGACACTTTGATATTTATGTGTTTTTTTATGCGCTGTATAATTTTCCATTCTTTGCAATTTTCGATTTAAGAAGCCGTTCAAATAAAATAAAAGCCGTCAGAAAAGAAAGATATCCTCCTTCCGTGACAGTTGAAATCAAAATGTTGAAAAAATTCAAGTAACTTCTGTATATCAAAGTATTCCGTACAAAAACCTCTTTAAGGACACTATCCTATAAAGCTCGGTTGTAGTGAAAAACGATTCCTAAGACAAGCGAACGCTTAGTGCCCTCCAACTGCCGGCCTTTAGCGATAACTCACTTGTTTTCAAAGATTATATTTACGGAATTTATAATTTACCTGTGGCTTCGTCAATAATTTAAAAAAAATAACAATTTTGATCGAATTTTCAGGAGAAAAGGTAATTTAATGTTTATAAATCTCGTTACAAGTTCTCAATTCTAATATAAAATATTTAAAATCTACGTATTTCTTATATAATTGACTTATAAAAAATCTTTCAGACGTCATATGTATTACCGGTTAAAGATCTCAAAAGCAACACTAAAATAGTGTTTTTTACAATAGGTGGCAAGCGAATCGGTACTCGCTGATGTGTATAAATACTTTTTTAGTCTTCCCTACACTATATCAACAGTAAGAAAGATAGCAAATTCTACCCCAAGCCGAACAACACACGCTATACACAAAAAACAAGAATAATAAACAATTAACAGGTTATTACGACGTTATAACATTTAGCATTATGCAATAATATCGGATGAACTTTCCTGTTCCGTATTTATGTTTTTTTTTAGTAACTGCTCAACCGATATCAAGCGTAACTGCTGCAGGTAAACAAATCACTGTCGAGATTGCTTCTAACAAAAAAAAAACACCTTGGCCCGTGATGATGGATCGCAAGAGTTTAATTTTTTCTTAAACACACCGCCGTTCGTAAATTGAGGTACGTTTTTATAGAATGACACGGTTTTCATTGTTTGCTTTTCACGCAAACCGTCAGTGCTTGCTGTGCTACATTTATTTTTTCTGCGATCATCTATAGTCTATACCTATTACCTACTGGAATAGGTCTTACGTTGAATAAAAAACAATTAACAAGTTGATTTTTGCCGAAACTCAAAGGTATGTTGTTACTTTGTACAAATATGTGTTTACGAGATTAATTAAATATGTAGTTTAATAAAAAGACACCAGAGGGCCTAGCACGAACATTTTCGTTAGATTTACTAACTTTTACGTTCGAAATTTAATGTTAAATAAAACATTCATCAGTCATAAATCAGTCACACAAAGTTCCCGGCTACACTACATGATCATTGAAATGATCATTCAAATGAAGCTATGTCTGGCTTCGGCATAAGACTCTACAGCATGGTACGTGATTCAATTCCAAATTCAATTACCAAAGAGGTTAAAAAACATCATAACCTTGGGAACCTTACTTCCACAGTGTTGTTTTCGTTTATTGAGTAATCATATAAAAATGTGTGTACAAAGATTACATAAAATCCAGGTCCGCCTGTTATCAGGGGAAGCAGTTGCATTGCCGGCCTTTAATGACGAATGTAGGCCGCCGGGAAGACTCACAAACCGAACGAAACGCGACAACAATACCATCACTTGACGTGACAGCATTGCCGCCACTTTACGCCGATCTCATGTGAGAAAGAGGTACTGGTACCCGGACGCGCCGGCTCAATTCGGCTAAGAGCGTGGCGCTACCTCTATTTAGCTGTTCCACAAAACGTGACACTGGCCGTTTATTTTATGAAATAATACTTTTTCATTGCACTTCAGTCAAAAAGTCTAGTTCGAACTTCAGATATTTGAAGTAATCTGAAGCATGGAAAGAAATTGTACTGTTCAAATATTCTTAAATAATCTATCGACTTTTCCCTTCTTTCTTTTCTTTTAAATCTTTCCTGAAATAAGGGGAAGGAGAGGTGAAGTGGAGGAAGGTGAAGGGGAGTGCAACAAAACATATATTGAGGAGGTCGTGGCCTAATCAGTGGTCGGCATTTGAGTCGATCGCTAGGTTAAGTTGCTCTTGCTGCGACCGGGTGATCAATGGGTGACCAATTGTAACACTGGTTATATTTGATATTCGACCTCCTCCGTATTTCGGGAGATACGTAAAACAGTGGGACCCGATTAATGACACTGAGTGAAATTAGTAGTAAGGTTGCAGAGATCGTGGGGGTTCCGTGGATGACGTCAGATGACAATCGGTCATATTAACTCGCTCTACAGCCGCATCCTCTGCAATCTAGGCGGACCCTGGTACTGGACCGGATAACGCTAGTAAGAAAAAGATATCAACACATATAAAAGTGCCACAGAGCCATTAGACCCGTATTTTAGGCTTTCTTTATGAAATCTTTTGGTATGGTTAAAAGGCCACAAAATTACTGAACCCTTTAAGAAGGCGTTTTAACCGTCGCAAATTTATTATTCCATTCGTATCAGCGGGCCGCTTTCATTTTATTTCGACACAAGCACGTGTTCACATAATCCAGAAACCGTTCATGCGCCGAAAACAAAATCGGGGATTCGTTAACGTAGAAGGCCAGATTTCTTCTAACATTCTTATTATCGACTATTTATCCCCGAAAGCTCGGGTAAGATAGATGTGTCCTGAATCTATTTAAAGATATTTTATATGTTCTATAATGTTTCTTAACTTTATCCCAATACTAGCTGTGCCCGCGATTTCGTCCGCGTAAAATGAGATAGTAAAAAATAGATCCCAGCGCGAGGATCTGTATTACCTATAGCCTTTCTCTACAAATGGGCTTTCTAACACTGAAAGAATTTTTCAAATTGGACCAGTATATCCTGAGATTAGAGCGTTCAAGCAAACAAACAAACTCTTCAGCTTTATATATTAGTATACATATATATATTACGCGTTACTTTGTTTGTCTGCCATGGACTCCTAAACTACTTAACCGATTTTAATCAAATTTACACACCGTGTGCAGTTCGATCCAGCTGGTACGGTAGGATAGCTTACATCTCATTCATCTCACCAATTTGTTCCTCCTGCTGGAGCGAGACGAAGATAGTGCTATCTCGCGGGTTGTTTACTCGTTTACGGCGTACACTAGTGTCGGCCTCCGTTTTGTACTGAAGCTCGTGCCTAATTGCGGCAAGCCACGTTATTATACGACGCTACCTGACCTAGATTGTAAAATTGTGCTTGTAAATATAGTCCGTGAGGATCAAGAAAAGGTCGGTGTTTTATTGCCTCGTTAATATAACCCAGTCAAGCCACCCATCCCGAACACAGACGTAGCCACTAATTCCGCATTTTTAAATAATCTTTTGGATTTTCTTTCTTTCTTTTCTTTTAAACACTTTTAAATAAGGTGAATGAAACACAACAAACAGAATATAAAAAAGTCCAGAGAGTAACAAACAGCGATTGATTTTTATACATATAGAAGATATGAATATGGTACGCAAATCTAAAAGATTTGATGATGTTCGCAATACTGACGGTGAGTGATTTGATTTGCTCTTTTTTAAGTGTTGACGTTTTGAGCTCTTGCTGCTCTTAGAATTTCTCGAGTTGAAGTAATGTAAAGTGCTTTTTAATTACGTCTACTTTTAATTTGAATTTCGGAATAAAAGAATGTTTATTTGAAAGTTGATCCAACTTATTCAATCATTTAATAACACAGAAAAGTCGTGTTAGGAGGTCGTAGCTTAACCAGTGGCCGCCATTTGAGTCAATCGCTTGGTTAAGCGGTTATTACCGTGGCCGGTTGGTAGATGGGTGACCCATTTTATCACTGGTTTTCAAATATCTGATCTCCCCCGTGTTTCGAAAAGCTACGTGCCCCCCGAAACAATGGGTCCCGATAATGTCACTGTGTGATATAGGGGGTCACTAACAAGGCCTTTCTTTGTTGAATAACAAGAGATAGGAATAAATATATGTAGCTAACAGTATTAATTTAAATTTTTAAAACTATTAATGTTATAGATGCCATAAACATTTAGAATATGTTCAATGTTCGCCCTATTAGGTTTCACTTTGCCAAATATTCTGTATTCACTAGAATTGAAAAAAAAGTGAAATATAAATCAATCTAATATAGTAGTTCTGTGTCTTCTAACTTCGGTCACTGTCGAAATTGGAGTTATTCAGATATCAATAAAATCTAAACTATAAGAGGTATGCAAACGGAAACTTTACACGTTTAATAAGTTCACTACTAGCATCATATTTGGAGAATTTAGTTTCCCTTGTGCAATTCAATAACAAGTTATGAAAAAACAAGTGTTCCAAAAAAGGCAGTAAGTTATTGGTCTCGCGCTTAGTGGTCTCGTCGTGGGGGTCACTACCGTGACAGTTTGATTCTCGTTAAAGTAGAACTTCTTAGGGCTATTTAGTAATATTCTCTTATATTCTCTCTCATTATGCCAAGCGATTGCCCTTTTCAGGTGTATTGTTCGGAGAGATATCCCGTGTGATTGTAGGTTAGATTGTTCGGTAGGTAAAAGTTTGATTCTCGTTGTAATATAATATCTTAGGGCTATCGGAAAATATTCTCTTATATTCTCTCTTATTACGCCAAGTGATTGCCCGTTTTAGGTGTGTTGTTTAGAGAGATTTCTTGTAATTGTCGCTTGTTAAAAGATAATTGTTTGATTCTCGTTAAAGCATGAATTTCTTGGGGCTATCTAATAATATTCTTTTATATTCTCTCTCGTTATGCCAAGCGTTTGTCCGTTTCAGGTGTATTGTTCGGGGAGAGATTCCTTGTGATTGTCGGTCGGTAAAAGTTTGATTACAATGAGAAAAATCAGAAAGCAATAAAATAACGAAAGTGTTTATTATATCGTTTACCATCATTTGCATCATGCGAATAATACACACGTGAACCCACCAACAGCAAAATAATTCAAAAAAAAAATATACAAACGTAACTATTGAGGTCAAAAATTTATCAATAAATAAAGTAATAATGACAAGTTATAACTTACAAAAGCCTAGAGCAGGGGTTGGAAACCTTTTGAGTTGGAAGAGTCAAAAATAACAATTTCCTGAATTTCAAAGAGCCACATAATTCTTCCTTGCCAACGATAAATAGTAATAGCATAAAGTTTTTTGATAAAAAAAAATTTCATGTAAGTTTTCCTTAAATCAAAAAAACAATACAACTTACAAGTTTTTTCAATATCCTGTGTGAGAGCTTTCAAAACTATGTCTGATTTAGAAGCCAGAGAAACCAGTTTGACCACATGTTTTTTAGTTCAACTCTTGTTCAAAATGTGTGCCGTTATCACGCGTTAACATTTTACATGGCGATTATTTTACTGCGCATTATTAATTTTAGTTGCTTCGCAAATGCTATTTAGGAGCTAGCTTTATACTTTTCGCTTTATCTTTGCGGTTAACCAAAAAGTTTATCTATGCACATAAATAAACTTAGCGTGTGTTGTAATGTCAAATCGTTATATACGTCTTTTATTTTTTTTTTAATTTTATCATACTGGCTGACTTTTTATATGAAGGTTTCTTTTATTTTAACGTTATGAAATAAAACGATATATAAGTCTAGCCAAGGACTCATAAGAACAAGACTAATAAAAAATCTGGTATAGGAAAACTATAGCAAACAATATATTAAACATAATCTGTCTGACTCTTTCTTCTGGCTGGGGATAACAAGAAAACTACGAGAATAAAAAGTACAATACGAGAAAATATACGAGTTTTATTAACAAGAGTATTTAACATTAGATAAAAAAAATTAGTTTCGATTTTAGCGTGACGATATATAGCCATCCACGATAAATGGGCTATCTGACACTGAAAGAATTTTTCAAATAGGACTTGTAGTTCCTGAGATTATCGCGTTCAAATAAACAGACAAAATCTTCAGCATTATATATTAGTATAGATTTGAAACGCTCTACTGTAAGGCTGGAAATTTGGAGTCACTACTATTTACGTGGTAGGTATCGATTTAAGTCTTTATTGTGCGTGTAGAAGACCAAGTCTTGCAAACCAACGTTAAGTAGTCCAGCGCGATACTTACTTAATAAATAAATCATTAATAAACCTACCACACCTGTTTCATGAAGGTTTAATTGAAAATTAGTGTCAAATATCCTATTGGCATTCGCACGGTGAATCTTTAGAGGAGGAATAAAACAGTAGAATCTTCTTCGTTCTTCTTTTGTTCAAAGAAGATACAGAAGTAGTATAATATTAGTGTTTTACATAATTGTGAGTCAACATTATTAATATTTTAAAAGCACTCGTTGTATTTAAGAAAGAAATAAAGTGTCGAGAGCGTGTCAAGATACGATTATATAGAAGGGTTCCGTATCTGATACGCGATAAAGGTATTTGTTAAATAACTTTAGTAATTGTCGTGTGATTTTACTCAAAATAATTTTCCTAATAAGTTTTTAGCGTATCCTAGCAACATCGAAAATTTGAAGTCCAAACTATTAGCGAAACCTAATAGTTTGGAAATCCTAGGTGGAGGAGTCCACATTGTGGGCGGACACATGGCCGGACAGTAGGAAACTATCGTATACCGCTAGTACCGCGCCTTCTACAGATCATTATAATTTGAATAATAAAAATAATTTGACTTGGAAAAAAAAAAGAAAGAAAACATAACATTGACAGTCTGCGTGATCGAATCATAAATATCGTCAGAGGATGTAAAAAAAAACTGAATATCCTTTAAAAAAGATGCTTCGGTCGAAGTTATATCAGATATATAAGTGTGAATAAAAATATATTTCCAAAACCTACATATGTACGTTTCATACGCTTTCATACTGCACCAAAATCTCGTCCCGAAAATGAAGTTTTTGTAAGAAATGTTAAATGTACTACAAATAAACCTAAATGTTAAACATTTAAAACTTTTAACTTTCTTTCATCAGAAACTTCTTAAAATTAAAAGTGAAACTTTTACGTTTATTCGTATGAATCAATAAACCTACATGTCTATGTTATTCTGTCATTATGTAAAAAATAGATTCAATTTTAGTGTGATGATATATAGCCTTCCTCGATAAATGGGCTATCTAACACTGAAATAATTTTTTAAATCGCACCAGTAGTTCCTGAGATTAACGCGTTCAAGCAAACAAACAAACTCTTCAGCTTTATTAGGTACTAGCTTTGCCCACGACTTCTTCCGCGTAAAATAAGTTAAAAAAAATAGATTCAATTTTAGCGTAATGATGTATAGCCTATAGCCTTCCTCGATAAATGGGCTGTCTAACACTGAAAGAATTTTTCAAATTGCACCAGTACTTCCTCAGATTAGCGCGTTCAAGCAAACTCTACAGACTCTACAGCTATATTATAAGTACAGATATGTGTAAAACAAATAAGACACCTTTTGTTTTTGTTCCGATTTACTCATAATTTACAAGAGTTAATATAAAAATGATACACGATAAAGACATTTCTTAGAAACGGCAAAAATTGTTCATCGGTTTCACTGAATATAATTTTCCTACTGAGACTATATTTGTTCGTAAGCAATGGGATCACTACTTTGAGGCAATGGTTCGCAACTCAGATTACCGATTTTTTTTGCTTTATTTCTTTTCAAATACTTACATTATATTTCTTGCAATTCTCTTGACTTCAAACATCTGGTACGCGATAAAGGCATTTGTTAAATAACTTTAAAAGTTATTGTCTGATTTTGCTCAAAATAATATTTTTAATGTTGTTTTTGTATGTTAATTCCTTTTTTTGTTGTCTCGACAAGGAAAATTTCAAGTCTTCACATCTAATAGTTTAAAAAACCTAGGGACTGTAATTATTTGTACAACGACACTGTTATATTTTTCAAATTATTGTACTCGTACATCTGAACATAGACTGATAAATATTGTTCCCTGAAGCGTGAATCGCCCCATTGCTTTCGACGAACCAGTTACTGATTAACAGAGTTTAAAATGTGGTTTTACTTAATTTACTGCTAGCTGTTGTTAACGACTTCGCTGGCGTCCTATTTATTTACTAGCTGTTTTCGCAATTTTGTTCGCGTCATATATAAGGTATTTGTTTAATGACTTCAAAAGTGAACAATATATAATATTAATAAAATATATATTAAAAAAAATTTTTGTCCGATTTTGCTCAAAATCAACTTCAGAGTGAGTTTTTACCTTATCCTATTAACATGGACAATTTCAAGTCTCTATATCTAATAGTTTGGAAAGAGGACCTTGCTGGCGGACAGACGGAAGCTATAAGGGTTCCTTGTGGGACTACGGAACCCTAAAAAGTTACATACGAAGCAATAAGCCGCGATGGACTTTTTTACAAGTACTTATGAATATTTATTATTATTTATAAATTAGACATTTTTTTTAATTTAATAAATTATGAAAACAGCTACGTGTTTTATGAAAGTAATGGACATATTTGCCGTTCGGTTTCGATTGTCAACAAAAGTATCTAAACTGTCGAGAAATGTTCGTGCTAGGTACAGTTTACAAAATCGAGTAGTGTGGTGCGACTGGGCTCGAACAAGCTTGTCACTACAATGGATGTGGTCCACAAATCACCGGATCGGTTGTTGGGGGGGGTATTTTTTGTCGTTCCGTGGCGAAATTGAGTTTCGTCCACCGTTTGACCCGCTCTGCTAACGTGCGCTTGAACAAACAGATGCGTTTCGTATTACCATGTTTATAGATTCGGTTCATATTTACCGTTCCGTGCGTATTGAATGTATTTACACTTTATGTATGGAAAGGCGTCCAAGTCGTCGCGCCACCTCGGTCTACCTGGTCTACGGTGGGAGTGGCCATTGGTGGGAGTCCATAAAGTCGCAACATTGGCCCACCTTTGCGGGTCCATTCGTGCCACATGCCCAATTATTATTATATTATAAAAATAAGTATATACCATATTATTCATACGGTTTATTTAGAAGCTGAAAGATATATGGCTCATAATTATAATTTTGTTTATTGTACTCGCACACGACATAAATCTAAACTATAAAACGACACTTAAAGAACAATAACGCGGTGTCGGCATTCTTTATAATATTTTATTATGGAAGCAATAAAAAACTGCAATTTTATTAAGCAAATTACGCCGTTGCGTAATAATATAAATACGTAAATGTTTTTTTTAATGGAGCAGTGTTAGGCACCATCTCTTAGAAGAAGCTCAATACTGAAAAACCTTTATGATGGTAACTACGCTTTCTATGAGGTTCAATAGCGAGACCATTAGCGCGGCAGATCAAAGCCGGAGTCTGTTGTACATAATTGCACTTCAATACTGATTGTCTAAATAAACTGTTACTTAACCGCGTGTGAAAATCTATATATTTTGGTGTGATGTTATTAAAAATATCGTACGCAAGCTATTTTCTTTTTCTTAAATCTTTACAAACACGATATGTTATAGAATTTCTTACTGGCCCCTTCAGCGCCCAATTAATTTAATAAGGAAATATTTTTTGAAAGTAAGAGAAAAACTTAATTAAATTATCTTTACAATGGTATGCAAATTATCTTAATTCCACGAGCCAACAAAGCGATAACAGTATAAATCATTGCGGGAAGGGAATAATTTTTTTATGGATGAAGCTGAGGGGTTGACGCCTTTTTACATTGTTATATATCACCAAAAATTCATACTTGCTTGATTTTCATATATCAGGCAATATAGATGTGAAGTCAACAAAATTAGCTAGCATTCTTAGAATATGCATTTTGTAGAATTTTATTATAAACGAATCATTCCAACAAAAATAAACAGTTTGCTAAGTTAGTCAACTATTTCATTAAAATCATATTGGATGAAATATTATGATGACATGGACCTGATCTGATGATGGAGCTAGAAGGTGGTCATAGGAACTTTGTTATAAAATGTCATAATACCATCGACTTTGGGCTCGTTTGATTTGTCTTTTTTTTAAATTCAATCCAAAAATATCTTTGCAATATCTTATACAACAATTCCGTCAAACTGTATCGACAGTTTGTTGACAGGATCTGAGTACTTAGTGCGGGGTTTACTAACTTTTACGCGTTGGTAAAGTTTACTTCACGATATGTAGGGAAGAAAAATTTTAAATTTCGCAAACGTCGCCGTTGCTTGCAGTTTGTGTCTTGTTTAGTTTCATACGATTGCTTTCCTATAAGAATCCTGTACGATCGAAGAGACAAATGTTTTGTAAGTTTTATTATGAATTCCGTATTTGAAACAGATATATTAAAGAAGAGCTGTAACTCGCGGCTTCGCCTGCATGAATTCAGTTTTTGTTTCTTTTTATGCGGAACCGTACTTACGTAGCTAAAAGCAAAGTAGCCTATATTTTTTCTAGTAAAATCACCTATGTACCAGAGAAAGTCCTGCCCAAATCGGTCAAGCCATTTTGAAGATTACCGGGATCAAACACAGATAAATACTAACTCGCGGCTTCGCCTGCATGAATTCAGTTTTTGTTTCTTTTTATGCGGAACCGTACTTACGTAGCTAAAAGCAAGTTTGAAAAGGTATTATTAAAGTCATATGTTAAATTATCTGTATTCTATAGAAATATCAGATCCATAAGATTTTTGAATCTACTAAGAATGTAATTTAGTCTATTAGGCAATTATATACAATTTTTTTAAATTTTATAGTTCAGAAATTGCTGAACTATTAATATACTTATCATGTAAGATGAAACATATATATTAACAGGCAAAAAGATAATGTATATACAATCATATAGAAAATAGCTGAAATATTAAAATAAAATAAAAATTCGTAAAGTGTAAATCTAATTTTTGAAATAAAATCTATTTAACAAAAGATTTGTAACCATGGCTGTAAAATGAATGAATAGGAACATTATATTACCCTGAGGATTGAGATATTCCCAGACCCACCAGGCATTTGAGGGTACTTACATTATATAGGAAGTAAAAGTTTTTCTTTTTTGCAATCTAAGCGGACCCTAGTACTAAACCGGGATAACGCTACGAAGAAGAAGAAACTTATGACTATATGTACGATACATATAGCAAAAACGCGAGTTAAAACATTTTTGTCTGTCTGCCTGTTTGTTCCGGGTAATCTCCAATAGGGCTTTGCGGATTTAGACCCTACCTTCACTGGAAGATAGCTGATTTTACAAGGTTTAATATAGGCTAATTTGCTCTATGTTAAATCATTAGGATTCCAAACAAACAAAATCCTCAAAAATTAACAAAATTACTCAATTAATTCGCGGGATACAGCTAGTGAATAAAAAATAAATAACACTAAAACATTAAACTGGAATTTGGAAAATACAGGTACGGCTACAAATCAAACAAAAATTAAAATGAAGTTGAAAAGTATGTGTGTTTGTATGAACGCGCTAATCTCAAGGAGTATTTTATCTCTTGTGCTAGTGAAGGCTAAACTATTTTATTAAAAACCCATCTGATTAGAAACTGGTCTAAAAATCAGCTAAGCGCAAATAAAAAGACAAAAAAAGATCTAAAGCCCCGCGTATTATAAAAACACGACGTATGTACGTAAATCATTCAAGTATAAAAACCCATTTATTGACTTTAATTATGAAATAATCTTTATTCATATCGCGTAAGTATTATTCCATTGAAAGCACTCGAATAGAACTAGTTTTTAATATCTATTTGCAATTCTAACAAATATTTACGCGACAAATTATTCAGTGGAATGTCGTAGGATCTTTATCTGGCTAGTTTTTGCGTACTTCCTATTTCCAATCAGTAAAAAAACGCAATATGTTATTGAAGTCAAACGTTAGGCCTTGATATTAAAACTTAAATGTCAACGTGAATTTTGGTTTTACAACAAATGTATATAACAGTAGGTAATAAAAATCAGTGTTCCCCATTAACATGTCTCCACACATAGAAAATTATTAAGTCTTGTTAGTTCACATAAAACTTAACACTGAACTATACTTAATAAATATACATAACATCATATTTAGAAAAACCCGTTACTCAATTTCTACCTCAATGAACGCTGTCGTGAGATCAATTTTCAAAAAATCAAAAACAGAATCAACGTTGTATTTTAAACATGTGCGATTGTAACTTTTACGTTCTTAATAGAATTTGAAAATATACCTGTGAGTTTTTCTTTCCATTAATCCTTCTTCAAATAATGCAAAAAAAACAGACACAATGCAGTTCAGCCCAGGTGTTTTGGAGTTACACCGAGAGACATGCTTTGGGGTTTATTCCGAAAAAACACCACCGCGTCCATGTTCTCTGCAAACTTGAAGCTACAGACATCAAGTCGCGGCAATCAACTAAAGAAACATCTGTCATTAATATATTTAATTACAGACAAAGTTGTCTATATAGTATCAACGCGTTTAATTAATTCACTGGAAGACGCTTCCCTTGCCGTTAATTAAGCCAAGTGACCCTCATAAATGAGGAAATTGAAATTCTTCAAAGGCTGTATTTGAATCAGACGAAGGCAAAGATTGGATCCAGTGACTGAGTATTTTAATGACATTTTTATCTACGTTTAACTCAATAGTCATGTTACTTCAGATACTATTTTTCTTTTCCATAAATCACATTTTAGATCACATAAATTATAATACATAAAGTCTTGTTAGGCCCAACGTCTACTAGAGTTTCTTAAGGAATAACCATATGAATTAAATATCCAAAAGTGGTAAACTTTAAACAAGCTAACCCAAGACCGCGCACTATGTTACGCGCTATGCTATGCGCTGTGCTACGCGCTATGCTACGAACTATGTTACGCGCTACGCTACGCACTATGCTACGCGTTATGCTATGCGCTATGCCGCGCGCTATGCTACGCGCTATGCTACGCACGATGCTATGCGCTATGCTAGGTGCTATGCTACGCGCTATGCGGCGCTTTATACTGCGCGCTATGCTAAGCTCTATACAATGCGCTATGCTACGCGCTATGCTAGGTGCTATGCTACGCGCTATGCGGCGCATTATACTGCGCGCTATGCTACGTTCTATACTATGCGCTATGCTACGCGCTATGCTACGTCAGGAGCAGGTTTTTAAAAAAGAAAAAAATTAAAAAAAAAATGCATGGAAAATTATAAAACTTAAATTATAATAAAGAACGAAATAGATTATAGAAAACTCCAAATAAGAATTGAGATCTCTGAAATATTTAAAAGTGGCCTTCAAAATGTATAAACCGTTTATTTTTGGGACCTAGTCTCTCTACCGGATTTGCTGCGGTTGTCGTTTAAGGCGATTAAGAGATTAAGGAACATGCACTTTTGTATCATTACAACATTTTTGCCAAGCAAAAAGTAACTAACTAAGTTGCTTTTTGCACAGCAAAAAATATATAAGGTTTTATGTTCCTTAAATAATTCTTGTTTTCTTTATGTTGTCGCTATCAGTTTATATTCACACTGGTAACACCAAGAGTTGCCATTTTTTTTTATGTTACAAGGGGGCAAAGGAGCAGGCAGCAGGCTTTGTTTATTTCTTTATTTCATAACCTGGGTGTAACGGACACTTTGGTGTCTTCTTCGGGTTCTTATTGATAGGGATCAATAATACACCAACTTGTCATAAACTTCTTTAATGACACTTAATTTACCGCTTCCAGTATATTTTGGACTATAGGTAAATAATTTAATTTAAAAATTGTCATTAGATTCAGATGGGTCAGGAAAGGAAGGTGTGGTTGGAGATGGGCGAGGCCATTGCCCAGCAGTGGGACAGTATAGGCTAATAAAAAAAATGTCGAGTCAATTGTATATTATATATATGTAATAGTAAATTTACTATTATCTCCATCAAATGTAAATACATATAATTAAAAACATTACTGTAACGGACACGTTGGTGTCTTTTCCGGGAGTTATTGATAGGGATCAATAATAACACCCAACTGTTCAATATTCTTCTCGCAGAATGTACAAAGCACTTTTATTTACACGGATAATCACGCAGTAATGGGAACGTGCCGTCCAACAATTTGGCACCAGCTTACCTACTAAATGGGGGCCGACACTAGGAATTGCGAATTTGAAAAAAATATAATAAAAAAACTAAATGCAGTTCACATACAATTTTTATTTCAAATAAAAGAAGGCGTTTTCCCCTTGTTATATAAAATAATAATAATAATTATTATTATTATTTAGCTAAAAGCAATCCAGCCTTTGTTATGGTTTGTAAAATCAGCTATCTACCAGTGAAAGTCCCGTTCAAATCGGTCCAGACGTTTTGGAGGTTACACGGAACAAACAGACGGATAGACAAAAATGTCTTTATCATATATATTTATGAAGAAATACTAGCCTAACCTAGAATAATTTCAAGGCTACAGACAAATCCTTCAATTTTATTGATATGTAGTGTGTATAGATAAATTCGTGTTTTTCTTTTTACATTGTAGATATCACTGAAGAAATAACAATGGAACTAGCTTTGCCAGATGAGAAAGAAGCGTTACTCTTTATTATTCAGAGCAATATACCTTGCTGTAGGCAGTGCCTTCGTCCCTGTAGGATTAACTTTAATCGGGAAGATTTCCTTATATTGTAGGTAACCCTTATTTGGAAAATTTTTTAATTAGTTTAAGTTATTCTTTTTAACATCAGCTATCTGTCAGCTGCTAAAATAAAATAAAAACAGTTCAGTCGTTTCAGAGATTATCAACTATTAAAAGACGACAACAATTGTAAAAATTGTGGTGCTGTCATACATACACTTAAACGCATTTTATTTCAACGTTATAAACAAACATCTCCATTTTATTTTTTGTTTCTGTATTGAACTTTTCATTATTTCGAATTTTCCTATATATATGACTACTATATTACTGTTTAAAACTAAAAAAAATAATTTTCATTAGACGAATTGTGCATTAGAAGGAGTAAAACTTTATTACGCTTGCTTTGCTCAGCAGTTAAGGCCGCCGCACCCGCAGAAATCGCAGTCGAGTTGATGTGAGACGGTGCTAGCGTTAATAATGGCCATTAACGTTTTCATTTGTTGTAGTCTAAACTTTTCGCAAAACACGGTACCATGAATAATTATTCTTGGTACTTGCAAGCATACTAGGTTTGCTTTGCCCTATACTTCGGGTTTCGGCAAAAATGGTTCCTTTCGGAAGAAATTCCTCATGACTGCTTGGTCGTGCGTGTTAAATACATGACAAAGCAGTCGTGAGGACAAACAAATAACGATGTCGTCATCGACACGGTCACGTGACAATATCGCTTACATGAATTAGCTTCACATCCAAACATGCCTGTGTGAGTTGGTAGTTAAAAATTCAGTTACCCTCACATCCTCTGATATAAATAATAGTCACCGAACTGACTACTCCAGACTCGAGGAGGGGATCGAACCTACGACCCCCACAGAAAATGAATAATTAATATAATAATGTCATAAACCCATTGTAATAGTCGACAATTTTATTTATAAATACAAATTCTAGATATCTATGTATTCCATTCTTAAAAGGCCTTTTAATTTAAACTTACCTTATTTGGCGGTAGTTTCATATCATGTTAAATCCTGTCTTTGAATGCTTTTTGAATATCTTCAGTTTAAACATTTATTCATCGCTAAATATTCAGACTAGAATGTGTATGCATATATGCGTCTATTTTAAAATATATTTAATTCAATGATAAAATTATTTTTTAGTTATTCGTAAAGTGATTTCTTTCATTCGTAAACCTTTGTAGAGTCTATCTCCCGATGATGCTTCGGTGTCGAAGCGAAGCGTGCGTTGAGGCACATAGGAAAGCGGTACGAGAGTCTGACATCTTCAGTCATTTATACAATTTTACAATTATAGTCAGCCAAAAAGCCCCATTTAGTAAACTTATTTTGCGTTTTTCGAAATAACCTGACATTCTAGATTTTTTCAAGTATTTTTTTAGTCAGTTCAGTGCACACATAAATCAGCTGTAAACATCCAGACATCATTTTTGTAGCAGACCTGTGTTATTTAAGTGCTCTTTAATTTAAATAATATTTAAGCACAAAATGGTTTTAACTTCTAGGGTAATAAAGAAAAAACTTTTTAAGAACTTTAAAATACTTTATGGTATTCGTGAAAAATAGAAACGTAAAAAACAGCAACTAAATATACATAAAGTGTGTGTACTCTATAAATAAAGACTGGTGTTCACTCGTGTCCCCTTTATATCGAGTAAATGTTGACTTTGTTTTGCGTCCTTTTGTTCAATTATTTTAAAATTTATTTATATAGATTTATTTTATGAATAATTATTTTCTTTCGAAACACGGAGGAGGTCGGATATCAAATGTAAACCAGTGCTAGAATGAGTCTCCCATATATCAGCCGCTAGCAAGAACTACTTAATATAGCGATCGGCTCAAAATGCCGTCCACGACCTTCTCGGGGATCAACTAGTCTATTATATACAGTAAATTTTCTATTAGAAATTGCAAAACAATATTAGCTGAAGGAAAGCGTCCATGTATATATATAAACCGTATCAGAAGGCTTAGTACGCCATTTCGCCGGGGCACTTCCTGTTAACATAAATCCACCCTATTCTGCGCGAGGATGGAGTTCGAAGCCGTCCTTTCATAATATGTTTCGCGGAAAATCGAACGAGCATTAATTTGTTACTTGGAAGTCTGCACGCGAAGGGTTTTGATTTAGATATTAGAAATATTGAATCGTATTTGGCGAGGCGGTCGTGGCCTAATCGGTAGTCGGGATTTGAGTTGATCGCTAGGTTAAGTAGCTCTTGTTGAGACCGGGTTATAGATGGGTGACTTATTGTATACCTTTATACAAATTGTATAGGAAGCAACAGAACTAATATGAAGATTTTTCAATTATTATTAATTTAATTATTTTAGATACTGTTTAGACAAATAAGTTGAGCTACATAGTAAGGCTTGTGATCCACGTTCTGTGACGTCACTTTAGGTCTCTGTTGAAAACCAGCGCTGCAGTTGTACCTTGTATGTGCACGTTTTTCGTTTTTCGGTACGTATTTTATATAATTAGTTAGTTAGTTAAATAAAGTTATTATATTGTATAATGGTAATTATTGTCTGTAAGTTATTTTAATTTCAATTTCTTATTTTATTGTTTAAATAATATTACTATTGTTTGTGGTATCTCAAGAATAAATGCTTTTTATTTCTTTCTCTACTAACACTGGTTTATATTTGATATCCGACCTCCTCCGTGTTTCAGAAGGCACGTAAACAGTGGAACACGATTAATATCACTTTGTGATATTAGTCGTAAGGTTGTAGAGATTGTGGGGTTTCGAGGATGACGTTAGATGGCAATCGGTCATCTTAACTCGCCCCACAGCCACGTCCTCTGCAATCTAAGCAGACCCTGGTATTAAACCAGGATAAGGCTAAGGAAGAAGAAGAGGAAATGTTGAATCATATTTATAGGTTCATAAGACGAATATTTAATGACCAACAAATTAAATAATTGATAAAAAAAAATGTATAGATATACGACGATCATAGACTCTTGTCATAAAACTTAAGCGAATAAAGAAGTTTGACTTTGCCAATTTTTAATATTCGAAATACGGAGGCGATCTAGAAAGAAGGATTTTTTTTTACATTTAAGGTTTTGATAGAATTCATTCTAGCATTGAAATAATTTTACCTAATCGCACCAGTAGTTTCTGAGATTAGCGCGTTCAAGCAAACAAACAAAGAAACTCTTCAGCGTTATATATTACATAAATATAGATTGCTTACTTATTACGAACAAAGTTAATGTCTATACTAATATTACAAATAGGAAAGATTTGATACTTTGTATGCAATTCTTTAAACATTAGAATATATGAACATAGTCGATATAATATTTTCAATTCCGTATGAAAATTTCGATATTGTAAATACACGTGCGAAGCCGGGGCGGGCCGCTAGTGTCATTTTATTTTTATTAGAACTTATTAGGGTTCCTTAGTACTACAAGGAACCTTTACGATTTCGCTCTGTCCGTCCGTCTGTCTGCCCTTTAGACGGTCCCCCCACTAGCTAGCATTTTCAAACTATTAGACGTAGAGAATTGAATTTTCCATCTTGATAGAACATGCTAAAAACTCATTAGGAAAATTATTTTTAACGAAATCGGATTACAACTTTTGAAGTTATTTAACAAATGCGTTTATAGCGTAACAAATACGGAACCCTTCTATATAAGCGTGTTCTGACACGTTCTCAGCCATTTTTATATATTTTTGTGGCGTAAATTTCTATGGCCGTCGGAAGTCGACCTTACAATTGGGTGTATCTTTTTATCCATGTATCCTCCTTTTATATATTTAGAAAAATATGTTTGCTTTTTAATTACACGTGCAGATAGAACTAGAAGTCTCTATAGTGTTTTATATTCTTCACACTTTGTCACCAAAAATGTCACACACACCATCACTAATAGTGACTTTCCAACACTTTTGTCAAAATTGAACATAAAAAATTACACTGTTACGTCGGGAAGCGTCAAAGAATCTGTTCGTATCAAAGAATTAGAAGTTTATACTTTAATGTTTTTCAAGATTCACACTATCTCACCGAAAATCCATGTCACGCTATCACTTTTCTACACTTTTGATAAAATTATTTTTATAAAAATGACACTTGTACGTCGGAAAGCATCTGTTCGTATCAAAGATTAGAAACACACTAAAACTCTCTTTGCACCAAAGTTAATAAATGCAACAACGTATAGAATCGGTATAAAGAGTTAACCCCTTCGTTACCTCGGCGTATGCGCATGGAAATTAGATCAGTAGGTAGCGATAGGGCAGTGGTTCCCAAAGTTGTTTAGTGATTTCTATTCAATACGTTGAATTTCTTTGTAGCAGATAAAGAGTTTTTAATTCACTTTTTGGAAAAGGAATTTCTTTTATTTAAAAAAAAATTGTTTCACTTTGTTTACTAGATGAATTGTTTTTTTATTGTTTCAAGGAGTCACTTTTATAATTGTGTAGCGAGTTTATAAATAAATTTATTCCCTCTAGTTTTTTTCATTAATTTAAAAATCCCATCTTACGCATATTGTTAATTTTTATGTGCGTACATGACTTCACTTCAGCTAAACCGCAGACCCAATTTTTATAATATTTTGCGTATGTGATCAAGTGGACTAGAGAATTATTGAATTGAACCTGGTAAGAGACGCTGCTTTTAGCTTAAAGATTTTTTTTCACTCTGAAATGTCTGTTGAGTAAGCTACTATTAATATAAAAACAAAAACATCTAAAGATCATATAAAATGATTCCGATATTTGCTTATATATATTTCTTTTAGTGTTAACTGTATAAAAATTTTTAAATTTCCAAAATTTTTTTAATATTTTTTTTAAATATTGTAGGGGTTTCAAATTCTTAAAAAAAATCAGGTAACAAAAGCACAAACTTTTGGCACCGCCGGCGGAGATCGTGTATCGCGATTGTATTTTTTTTTTTTTTTTGCGAGCGCTCATTAATTTGGAGTTGTAAGTTCAGACAATGGCCACCCTTCCGGCGATGTTGCCATTGTGGCATTATCACTGCATTCCTACTTCCTGCCGCTTCCTTTTATTATGCAGATTAAGGTTTATCTGACGGTATTTAGGTAACATTCTCGGATAGCGTTCTAAGCCTTGAGCTATGTACCATTTGGCTGTGACAACGAAGCCATTGCATTTTGAATTTGCATATTAAAGTTCTAAACCTGTTTGTAGTTACACAGCTTAGTATTAAAGAGACGGTCAATAGCGCAGCAGTAGGAAGGGTATAAAGGTATATTGGTGACTAATCTTTAATCTAGTCAGTTGTTCTAAAACTACTATGAGAGAAATTTCTTATCGTTCCATGGATTCACCGTGTGGGGGATGGAAAGTGAAATGCGTGAAAAACATGAAGTGAAAGGTATAGATAGATTGGCAATGTCCTTTTCGGTGAGTAAATAAATCAAGAATATGAAATCATTTCATAGATTTTTTTTATTTTTATTTTATAAAATAAGAGGCAAGTTATGGTCAGTTGTTAGTACCAACTCTTATACGCTTTTACGTCTGCGCTGTTTATTTTTTTCTCTATATTTTGTCAAATTTTCTAATTTAGCAATGGGTTTTCACATTTACATCAAAAATATTTTGTTGTCTTTTAATAATATAGAATGTTATTGAATGTCATAAAAGGAATCTAAGATACTCTGGACGATAAAAATCATAGTTAAATCATTTTAGTGACTTTTTGCTGAAAAAGGCTCAAAGAGATTTAACGCAAAATTCTTAAAAAGTTTTAAATAGTAGGTAGACAATTTTAGAAGCTATTTGTACATGAAAGTACGTAAATAAATTAACGTAATGCTGCAGTCAACATGCCTAATCCACTTGTAATAATTAAGAAAGAGATGGAAAAGTTTCAATGGCCTGGGCAGCGAAGTAAATTAATTGTAATGTATTTTCTTTTTTATTTCGTGGGGTTATTATATAATGCCGGAGCCAGATATAGCTCAAAGTGTTTGTACATTTTTGTCCTTGAAGACTACAAAGTACAAAACTTTGCGCAGCTACACAAAGACCAGGGGACACTATATGATCATTCAACTGAAGCTATGTCCGGCTCCGGCATAAGAGTAACGAGAAATCATTCCGTTTGTTTTCTCACTACTATTATCCATCTGAACCGATCAAACTTATGGATAAAATATGGATCTTAAAGCCAGTATTTCTACTCGTATATAAGGCGTCTTTGTTATACAACACCATTGAGAAAAATATAACAGGCTCCGTTCAAAAAAGGTCGGCGAAAAGCGTACAAAACAATTTCAATTTGAATGTCTTTAGAAATAGATGACTTGTATAAATATTTTCTTTAGAACATACCCACATAAGTTTTATATTTCATAGACGCCTTTAAAAAAATTTTTGGACCTTATAATCGTGGAATACAGTTCAAGCATCTTTAACGCGTTATATGCGTATGCTAAATCTAGTTGCTGAGAAGATAGACCTATTCTCATGCTCAGAGAATGTTTATAAAACTACGACACTTGTATTGTATTGTTTAACTAGCTGCGCCCCGCGACTCCGTCCGCGTGGGCCACCCTTATCACTTAGGAGTATGACAAATAGACGTTGACCGATTCTCAGCCCTAGCCAATATGCACGCAAAATTTCACGAAAATCGGTGGAGCCGTTTCGTATGTCAATAAAAGACTAAAAATTTGAATTTTGACATGACGTCGCACTGATTTTGTAGAAATAATGTAGTATTCCATATTTACAGCCTTCTATTAAAGAATTTGCCTTTATTGTTAAATTTGTCACCGATATCTAGCATTGCATTTAAATAACACAAAGCGAAAGTTTTTAAATCGTGTCGAATACATTTTCAAATTGCCCCCCTTAACTATCAAATTGCCCCACTGTGGGGCGTGGGTCCCACGTTGGGAAACACTGAATTAACTCCTAGCTTGTTATTTTGCTTCTTTCAAGAGAGTTTTCATATTCTTGATAAAGTGTACAAAGGATAGGAATGGCATGTTTAATTTTACTGTTGTAATTTATATTCTGTAAGGTTACCAGCTAAGTAAAGATTAGATAGAGGACGCATTTGTGTATTCGAAATTTTACAATGATTTATAAATAAAATTTCTTACCAGACAACGCTGTGTTGGAGTCCTTAACAAAGTCTTTCATCTCCAATAATACAGTACTATTCGTTCTAATAGCTAAGTTTGAGAGGGGTCTTAAAGGTTACAGTTCCGGTAATTACATAACTATATGAAAAATAATAATCTATATGTGTATATAAAAGCGAAGGGTCACCTATCACGAAATGTCGAAAACCGCGGGACGTACAAAGATGACAGGCAATGTAGTTTATAATTAGTAGACATCCGTTAAGATCGGATTTTTCGATAGGGGCAGATTAAGGTGTCAGTGGGAAGAAGTGGGAAGTCAGTAAGAAGTCGTGGGAACCAGCTAGTCAGTTTATATAACAATGATTTTTTTAAATAGGAGACTATGTAGATACTATCGGTAGTTTATGTATACATATAATTGTGAATTACACTCCGTAGCCCGGATAGCTCAGTCGGTAGAGCATTGGACTTTTAATCCAAGGGTCCAGGGTTCAAGTCCCTGTTCGGGCGAACTATTTCGTTCGCGCCTCACCAGCGACCTTTCACCACTTTTACAGTCCACTAAAACAACTAAATTTCCCCTACAATTTCAATGATCATGTAGTGTGGCCGGGGACTGTGTAGCTGCACAAAGTTTTCTAGAACTTTATGGACTTCAAGGATAAAAATGTACAAACACTTTGAGCTATGTCGTTAAACTCCTGTTAAAGTTGTGAAGATATCTGGCCACTTTCAAAAAACATGTATTTTGAATTTGAAATTAACGTTCGAACGCGCTAGCGTTATAATTGTTATTCCCCTTTTTCCTATTGTACTATAAAAAAAAATATAAGTTTATTGGTGAATTACAAAATACAGAAATATAATTTTCGGTAGTAACCGCATTAGTTTAAAACTGTGATAATAACAAACTAGTTTGAACGCATGTAATTTTCTGTGTAAATAGTCTAATGATTTTTATAATTCACTAGCTGTTTCTCGTGACTTCATTGATGTCATATTACAAAAGCCCTCACACCAATTTCACCTTTATACGTTGCCCAGTTTTCGAGATTTCCTGCTAGGTGACGTTTCGCTTTTATTTAATACTAGCTGCAACCTGCGACTTAGCCCGCGGAAAATCAGAGATATTATTATTTTCTTTAATCAGAGATATTATTATATTATTATTTAGCTAAAGGAAAAGGAAAAGTTAGTATTAGACAAGGGAACAATTTTTCGTACGCCAAAGACACGGCCATACTATTTACTGGCAAATCGTGGGAAGAAGTGGTTAGTTCAACAGAGCAGGGACTTACCCACGTAGCCAAATGGCTCAAAACTAACCTACTTACACTAAACACGGACAAGACTAAATATGTATGCTTCTCAATATACAACAATAAGCAAGACAAGATTTCAGTAACTTATGGATGTGTATCTATAACTTTACACTTCATTATCATTATTGTTTTAATTTATTACAGATAATAGAAGATTTGAAAAAGAGATTAGAAAACCGTCGACCGTACACCCGCCCCATGGACGGTACGCAATCGGAATACGGAATCAACACGATATATTTGGAAAAGATTTTGAATTATTGGCTCAAAAAGTACAAATTCAAAGAGAGGGCGGATCGTCTGAACAGATTTCCCCATTACAAGACCAAAATACAGGGTCTGGATATGCATTTCATATGGGTGAAGCCCGAGGCGAAGGGAAAGAAAGTACTTCCATTGCTGCTAATGCATGGATGGCCAAGTTCATCCAAGGAGTTCGATATGGCAATACCGATGCTAACAACGCCGAGAACTGGATACGACTTTGTCTTCGAGATTATTGCTGTTTATATTAGCGGCTTTAAGCAAAGCAGTTTAGTGTTATATGCACGTCACGGTTTACCGCAAAGTATCGCCTGATTCTCTCAACTATTTTTATGAAAATTCCGCTCCTCCTACTTAGCAGGGGTACGATAGTGCTGACGTAATCAATTTTCACGTCGAAAGAAACAATTTAACTTAATACAACTAAATTAAGAATTTATAAACCAATAGTCATTAGCTGGTTGATGAATTGAAACCGGTAACTTTGCTACAGCAATGGACATTTCTGTAACACGAGCCATTCAGTACATAGTTCACTAATTCACTAACTCAAATCAGTGGCTCGAATTTCATCTAGAATTGACTGTCTAAGTAATTCGTAATGAAAACATAAAATGGCGCATATCAATTACATTTGAAAGACTATTGGGAAGTAAAGCGAATACCTTGTGATTGTTTGATGGATTAAAGCAAAGTAGTTTAGTTTCTCATGCAAGTCATGGATTTCCGCAAAGTAACGCCTGATTCTATCAATTATTTGAAATACACTTAATTATATAGTGTACGTCTTGGTGGATGAGCGGGGCACCCAGCAATACGGGCTTGCGCCTTTTGCAAGAGCTCATGCTACATATTGTTGTGAAGTTAAGATACTGAATAAAGGTGTTTTTAATTTAATTTTTTTTAAAATTATACCTAATGCTATGGTACAAAGTGCGCCTTCATCGCGATAGTAGCGATTTATTTCAGGCAACCATTAGAAGAAATATGGGTGCATTAAAATAAATGATAATGGAATATAAGCTACATTAATCATATATATATAAGTTAATGAACGCCTCAGCTAGCCTTTCTTTCAGAAAGGCAAAATCAGGTATCGATTCCTCAAATGAACTTTGCAATCATGTTAATGGTTAATGTTTCGAAGAACAGAGTAGATATGTGTTTCAAGAAATAATAAAAAATTGTATTTATAAAGAAATATATATACCGTGTTAGAACTAGTATAAACCAAACAATGTAAATTGCTAAAGTTGCCTAAATAGCCCAGCCATGGTGATCCGTTTTCCCTTCATAATTTGGTCCTGGCCTGTCTTAAACAGGCAAAAATACCGAAGCACCTATTTCACTCATTCGAATCACTAATTTGTTAATAAGTATAGCCAAACATAAAACAAAATGAACTCAATTATCATTTTATTTGTTATTGATATTGCATTTAATTCCGACTGACAGTCTTTCTTATAACTGACCAGTTCTTTACGCTGGGAAATGCATTTACAGACTAACTTTTTCGAACAGCAAATTAACCAAACACCGTAAAGACACACTTCGTCTAATTTCAAGGAAATTTGGGCAAAAATTAAGTACCCACTGTTAATACATAAATATAATGAGAACCGAGTACTGAGAACTCTCCTTAAGTATTCTAAGTGTTTCACCAGTCACTCTGTATATAAGAGCGAAATGCGACCTATCACAAAATTTCGAAAACCGCGGGACGTACAAGAATAAAATCGTTTAAACGGCTGTTTATCGTTAGTTGCCGTCCACCAAGAACTGACTTTTCGATAGGTCCAGATTAAGGAGGTTTAAGGTCTTTCGCATTTTAACGCAGACAAAGTCGCGGAAAACAGCTAGTTGCATATAGAAAAAAACAGCATCATTTCGTTCATACATCCTTTTTTTATGACTAGGGGCTATCTTTGGTTCACCCATCTTAAGAGTGTTTGGACATACATGGTCCACTGCATTATCAGATTGCTCGCCGTTGCGTTGCCGGCCTTAAGGAAATGAGCATGCTCTGTTCTTGAAGGTCCCTAAGTACAAATAATTCTATCGATAATTGAAACTTATTCGGTGTCTATTCATTTGACATTGAAATCAAATATTTAATGATAAATGGGATTAGCGAATGACTCACAAAAATATTAAAGGTCATGGTTAAGAGGGAAACGTCGAGGTTGAAAAATCTTATAGGCTTTAATTACTTATGATTAAATACAAAGGCCTTAATTACAGAAAGTAGCAACTAATTACCACTGCTTGTGTATCTGGAAAGGAATCAAAAGATACGCTAAAAGATACACGCCCAGTATGCACCGTTCTACAAAAGAGAATTGCAATTCACTCCATTACGCGTGGGCGTGGGAATAAAAATTCAAGGCTCTTGAGCACGAATAACTTAAGAATCTTAAATAAAAGGGCAAACTCGTTAAGAGAAGAGCATACTCTTTCCTCAAAGGCCGGCAACGCAATTTCAAACCTTCTGATGGGGGAAGGGCTTTTTAAAATTACGTCACACATTAGAGGTCGTCCATAAATTATGTCACACGAATTTTACGACTTTTATCCCCCTCACCCCTCCTTGTCACAGATTGTTACATTTTATATACCCCCTCCCCCTTGGTATGATGTGAAATGAAGTGAAGCGGTTAAAAAACAATTATATCTTATATTTTTTTTTATTAAACCTTTTTTCTTTTTATATTTATTTTCATTTGTAATTAATTTTTATATTTCTTAATTTACTAATATTAATTATGTAACTATATCACAGACCCGCTTTAGTCAGCCAGCTACTATGCTGGCTCTTTAATATTTGATCTTCACAATTCTTATAATCTTATGTGACGTATTTTTAGCTTGTTATGACAATCAGTAAGGAGGTCTGCTATACAGCACAGATAGAATTAAGCGTAATTAAGTATTGTGTTCAGTAAGTATTGTAAATTGTTGGTGCCCTAAATAAATAAAATAAATAGAACGATTTTGAGCAAAAGTAAATAAGCAAGTTAATCATCCATATCTCGGTGCCCATCGACAGATACGCGGAGAGATTTACGCGCGCTTATGACCGTATTTTACCACACGACACGTGTGGGTGTGAAGTCTGTAGTCAAACCTAGTTTTAATTTTTTTGCCTACTGCCTTATACTTTTAAAGGTGGGCACACGCAACGCGCTTCTTAACCGATTTTTAAAAGAAAAATTATAGTGATGTGGTCGTACCTTAATCAGTGGCCGGCATTTGAGACGACCGCTAGGTTAAGTAGCTCTTGCTGCGCCAGGGTGATAGATAGGTGACCAATTCTAGCACTTGTCGTTTTCAAATATCAATTTTTAAGTTAATGATAACAAAACGGAAAGCCATTTCCGGAAAATCAATCTTTTATGACATTAAATGTCTTTAGTCGATTCAGTTGCAGGCTAGTGTATATTTTAACAAAAGTCCAGCTGTGGTTAAGAACCGAATACATAACTGATTTCAGCCCAACCGGTTGCCTCCGAGCGAACAAGACTTAACTTTTTAATAATCCCATTATTTCGAAACGACCCGGAATGTTCCAGAGGCCCGGCGATAGGCAAATATGTAATCAGCGAATCTGCCCACAAAAAAAGCCGACCTCTTCGCAAATTGCCTGCTTACAACCAAAATTCGTGTATCATTAACTTATATTAACGAAACACGCAATCTCTGACCGTATATACAATGAAAGGAAAATGGTATCATCCGTCTGTATGTTGAAAGGATTTTTAAGATTACTCCGAACTCCGGAAATACTTGGCATAAGTATTTATTTTTATATAGCAAGGGGCAAACGAGCAGACGGTGAGGTCACTAGAATGACTATCGACGCCCCCCATAGACAACTGCAATACCCGGGAGCTCGCAGATGCATTGCCGGCCTTTGAGGCTTTTGAGATCCTATGTCGTATTGGTTCGGAAATACCGCAGCTGGTAACTGATTCCATAAAGGAATTGTATTTCTCAAAGCGATGTCCATGGACTTAGACAGTCATTTAAGATAAGTTGAACAGACTGCCCGTTTTACCCGTTTGCTCCTTGTTATCCTTCCTTTTTTCACTGAAGATAACTTCCATTCCTGGACGTAAACCTCCTCTATGGATTTCCATAAGGGATACTGCAGCATTTAAGTTATTTATATTAATATCTATAATTCTATACTAATATATAAAGCTGAAGAGTTTGTTTGTTTGTTTACTTGAATGCGCTAATCTCAGTCCGTCGGTCGGTCGGTCTCGGTCGAAACCGATTGGATAAATTCTTCCTGTGTTAGCTTAGATAGCTAATTTATAGAAGAAGGCTATACGGGCAGGCTTATTTAAAATGACTATCATCACGCTGAAAATTTTCACCTAATTTTACATGGACGATGTCGCGGGTTACAACTAGTCCTATATAAATTCAAAACTTTATAGACCTCACCAATTATAAATAACTTAGGTGTGTTTATGAAATTCCTGGATACGATACTATGAAAGCAAGTACCGCGACCCCTAGTGACTTTCTTTCTGCGCTTTTAAATCTAGACTGAAACAATTTTATCTTTCATCAATTTAGTGTGATTAACGTTTCAATTTTCTGTTTTTATGTATATAATTCTTTATATTAACTATATAATTATTACAATTATGCTTTTATTATAACGTTTTTTCCTTTTGGCACCGCTTTTTATTTTAGGTTATTTATCCTTCACTCCAGGATAACTAGAAGAGATCCCTTTTAGAAAAAAGTTTACACATTGGTGAGTACCTCTGTATGTAATGACTGCCCCGTTGGTGCAGTGGCTAGTGACCCTGCCTTCCGCTCCGGAGGTTTTTCATATTATGGTGATAGATATTTTTAAAACATCTGGAGTGCGGTCGGCGATGATACTGAAATAGAGAGTTTTGATGCGCGTGTTTTCAACCGACTTCAAAAGAGGTTCTCAACTCGACTGTACTGATTTTTTTGTTTGTTACCTCAGAACTTTCGATTGGGTGAACCAATTTTGATGATTCTTTTTTTATTTGAAAGCTGGTACTTTGCCTGTAGTCCCATTTTAATTTGACCCAATTCTGATAAATTTAAAGTCGGTTTATGTTAAAGAAAGAAAGATTATCACATACATAAATCTATTTAATCTATCTTAAATTATATAAGTATGCCTAAAGTTGTCTTTTGTAGTGACAACTTCTATAGGCGCGATGAGCACTGAGATGGAAGTTGCGACACCGTTACCGACACCACTGTATGTTCAAGTTCTCACTTTTGTCTTATTTAATGTTCAGTCTGGGACAGTACACATGTAGGCGTTTTTTATTTATTACTAGCCGACCCCGCAGATGCTGTCCTGTCCAAACGTTGGGCTACTTATTATTTACTATTCTTTTCAGTTCCCGTTTCCGTTTCTATGCCATATATTTTCGAAAATTATTCGTAACGAACTGACAATATTTTAAGCATACAAATCGTGTTCTAACAATAACGAAAACAACAAAAAAATAATTATTTTACAATTTTAGTGCACTGATTTGGAAGATATGCGCTAACATACAATTAGGTAACTCATTTTTATTTATGCAGATCACTTGGACCGCCGCACCTGAAACGATTGTTAGTTTTTTTTACATTTTATTTGACGATATTTGCAGCACATGAGCACGCATTCTGTCAATGTTATGTCAAAAGATCAAAGGGTACATTAGAAATAATGCTTTACGTGATGATTTTTATGCCTATTAGTAAGTACTTTTGTATTACCTAAACAGTCACCTCATTTATGTCTAATACCGTCTGCATCTGATTTACTCTTCATATTGAATGGTCGAGAAACTAATTAAGTTTGCATTGGTGGATAATTTTGTTCCACTGATGTTGAATCGATAAGTGCAGCGATGTTTTAATATTAGCATATTTATTACTTAAAGGACATGCGCCCTTTGCCCCTCTTTGCAAATAAATAAATCCTATACTCACAAGAAGCGTTTATCAAAGGTTTTTCGAAGTCCTCATACTTAGAATTTTAAATTTAAGTGTTTCCCTAATATAGTTTTAAGTGACTATTCTAACACTCCATATGTTATATTATTTGAATATATGCTTCTCTATGTCTTTGAATAATTTTTCTTTTAAATTTCAGTTTCGTGCGCCCAAACAAAAGTCACTCGTCACCGATATAAACGAAGTCACCCCGCTCGAGCATTTGATATTCGCGCAGAACAAGCAGAAGGACGAGTTGAAAGTGGTCCCCAAAGTGACGAGCTACATCAACCATGCCTTTAACAACAGCCTCTCCGTTCTGAGTTGTCGCTTGTTGAAGAGATTTGCGGATGTAAGTATTCAGTTAAGATTTATAAATAAAAACAATGAACTTGTAACGGACACGTTGGTGTCTTTTCCGGGGTTATATTGATAGGGATCAATAATCCACCAACTTGTCATAAACTTCTCGCAGACTGTACAAAGCACTTTTATTTAGAGCGGATAATCACAAAGTCTTGGGAACGTGCCGTTCAACAATTTGGCACAACCTTATCTACTAAATGGGGGCTGACACTAGTACGCACCCTACACAAGTAACATTTGGTATTGTATTTTTGAAAGGACCTTTAGGAATTAGGAAGAGAGGCAGACCAACCGCCCGGTGGTCAGATGACATTGCTCGTATCGCTGGCGAGAATTGGACAGAAGCAGCAAGAAATAGAGATACCTGGAAATCTCTAGAGGAGGCCTTCACCTTCGAAAAGCGAGGGGTTCTTACTAAAAAATTTAGATAAAAATTAAGAACATAAA
Organism: Charaxes varanes; assembly: GCA_024363005.1. Classification (NCBI taxonomy): domain Eukaryota; kingdom Metazoa; phylum Arthropoda; class Insecta; order Lepidoptera; family Nymphalidae; genus Charaxes; species Charaxes varanes. The sequence continues at coordinate 490,519 of JANCMC010024695.1, forward strand.
TAACATATATGTTAAATTTTTCTTATTAGTAAGAAATAAAAGGCTTTTTTATTTTATTTATTTATTTTAATGTCACACTTTTACGGTTTTTTTAGCATTGAAAGCCTGATTAGATTATACTGCAATCCCGCCATTATGTCTATGTCACGGTAGGTTTATACCATATTACAGGAAAACGAGTTGTAGGATTATTCTCGTACAACGCGCTTGTACGGCCCCGAATGCCCCGAATATATACTGGCCAATGCTCTTGCGCTTACCGTACTGGAGTTCAGAAAAGAAAATACGGTTTGCCAATCTGCTGTCAGACAGTCGAGACAAATATCCACACCAGCTTAACTGTTATCTCATAAGATATACTCAACTTAATGCATGTTCCAATCTCTTCAATTTCATTCTGATCTTCTGCAGAAGAGCTGTCGAGGTTGAATTTTTCATTACCGCAGTATTTATTTATTCAATATTATTGAACCATCAATGTTAATTAATTTATAATTTGTAGTCAAGTAGAGACTACAAGTTTATTACAGTAATATCAACATTCGGTATTATTAAGGGTCGTATTGTTGGTATAACCAGCGGTAATTAATGTCCGCTAGAAACAACAATGACGTATCGTCACGTGTAGACTAATAATGCAATAAAAATTACAAGCATATTAAACAATAAATTCCCCTGGTGGCGGATTCGGTGGTGTAGCTTTCGGGTTGCAGCATTACAGCGATTTTCCCTCGTATTCATTCGCGGATTAAATCAAATTAGTTTAGTTTCTCATGCATGTCATGGATTTCCGCAAAGTAACGCTTGATTCTATCAATTATTTGAAGAATAATATGACAACGAAATGGCGAAGAGCGTGTCAAAACACGCTTATATATATATCCTTATCTGATACGCTATAAACGTATTTGTTAAATAACTTCAAAAGTTGTTGTTTGATTTCGTTCAAAATAATTTTCCTTGCAAGTTTTTAGCATGTTCTATCAACATGGAAAATTCAAGTCTCTATGTCTAATAGTTTGGAAATGCTGAGGGGGGACCACCTTACGGGCAGACGGACGGACGGACAGAGCGAAATTATAAGGGTTCCTTGTAGTACTTCGGAACCCTTAAAAGCTGTGTTTCAGTATTGGATGCAGATACTGTAATAATTCTTTGATTGGCTGATAGAGGACGTTGAAACGAATTAAAACGAAAAATAGATCTCGAAATGAAAATAAAATAAATCTAAATTTTGTTATCCTAGTGTGATATCCAGGAACATATTTATTCATAGGTGTTTCCCATAATTGTTTGAAATTCATATGGAACTAAACTGAATTTGTATTTTAAATTAGTATTTGTAAATAAATAAACCTTTTGAAAAAAAAATGTAAGCCGTCAATTTATAATTTAGCGTGCTATATATATCTCCTTCATATATGACACTTTGCAGACTGGAACTAAGTATACATAGTACGCAGTACTTTTAAAGTTTTTTTTTTTATGAAACAAGGGGCAAACTAGCAGGCGGTTCCCCTAAGTGACTACCGACGACCATGGACAACTGCAACAGGTCACATGTTACCAAAGTGTTACCCATGTTGATCGTTATCTTTGACTAGCTATTGCTCACGGGTTTGCTCGTGAGAACGAGATTTATCCCGTGGTCTAAGACGTATAAGGCATAAGGCGAGTAGATCCATTAAGGACCACCGTGACGAAGGAACAGTTTTTATTATTATATTCACTGCAGAAATGAAAGAAACTAATTATTAATTGATACTTTGTTCTGTTCTAGAATTATCACTCCCTATTAAACTTGAGGAAGCAAGGAAACAAATTGTCAAATAACAATCAAAAAACCAGCTGTAGTGGTTTTTTTTTTTGGCTAGCTAGCTAGATAGGCAAGCGCTTGACCGCAGTCACACTTGATCAAGTGTAGATGCGGTCTACGGTGGAACGCGCTTGCCTAGAATGAACCTATTCACTCTTGCCTTAAAGATACCCATGTTTAAAACTTGGATGATGTATGACTGTGAACATCTTTGATTTTGCAATACATTTAAGCAATAATATCGCCTAAGTATACGGTCACAAGGACTAGAATCCCGTAGATATTTATTATTATATTTGCAGTGCATAGAAACAATATGTTGTAAGTAAATTTTTAATTTTTTGTTATTACTTCATAGAATTGAGCCATTATTGTTGGTTTTATAAAGAAAACGCTTTATGTTATTTTTTAAGTTTACTAGGAACACAGAAAGGCATACCCACAAAATACGTGGATAAATAGGACGTTGCATCCATGTGTATATCCATACATATATGTTCTGACAGAGTGGCCTGTTGGCGCAGTGGGCAGTGACCCTTCCTTCCGCTCCGGGGGTCGTGGGTTCGATTCCAACCTCGAGTCTGGTTGTATTATATATATGTATGTATTTATATATATAACACAGGCATTAAGTTGTCTACCTTAGGAACAGACGTCCCTGTGTCATATAGTCCTGTATATATTTATTTATTACCTTATTTACATTTATCATACAAAATGATTAGTGGTTACACAAATCTAGAAAATGCATTTCAGCGAGCATACAACATTAGTTAAATTAATTGTTTTCCGATTCATTACGGCTTTTCAAAACATGGATCATTGTGTGGTTTGTATGATAATAAATGCATGTTAATATTAATGACTTTGTTTTTTATTTGATATAGCGTTAGAACTTTAGAACCTCAATAGCTCAACGGTATAAGGTATGGACTGAATTACGCAAGGTACCCGGTCCAAGCTCCACCGCCGTTGGGGTATCGTCGCTCCCACTCCTAATACTGGCTTTTAATTTAAGCTTAGTAGGAGGGGAAAAAGGGAATATTAGACATACCTAAAAAGTATTTCTAATATTCTTTTTTTTTTAAACTTAAAATTCTATTTACAAAATCCAAAGGGTCATATTTGTGCAATTTCTGTCTCGCACAATATCTTTCGTTATAGTCAGTTGCCATCTCCAGTGTTTCCGAAACAGTAGAAATAGATTTTCGTTAAATAGCAAACTGGCAACGCATGTCCGAACCCATTGGCAGTGAGTTGTCCATGGCCATCGGTAGTCACGTTTTTCCTTCAACTAAATATGACAACATGTGCTATGGGCTTTACAATGGAGCGGATTTGAGGATTAAACCACACTTTTTTAAGCGACTTAGTAAATGGACAGCTATTGAGCTTTAACCACCTAAAAGCCAAATAGCACCAGTAGCAAATGGAAGAAAAAAAAATACATTGTGTTTTTGAAAAATCGGAAGTTCCGGCCGTTTCGTTGACCATAATTCGCGCAGTTAGTTACCGATATGACGGCCATTTTGTATTGCACCGCTGCCCGGGCCGGCGTTAAAATAATTTTGAATTGTTTCCAAATATTCCCGGCTTTATGAGGTGTAAATGATTTGTAAAATAGCGCCGTTAATGCACTGATGTTTGTTGAACAAAATTTTGCATCACGGAGCGTATTAATTTTATTACACCGAATTGATATACAGCATAATTAAAATAGGCAAAAAAGAGAATGCTGCCTGCCTGATGGTAAATATGTATAGTCAACCAAGAAATTGGTTTGCAACGCTAAGGTCGAATGTCGTGTACACGTCAATTAGTTATGTCTTTTTTTTGAATGTTCTCTTTTATATAATTATGTCAATTTCTAACGTTAACCCTTATCAAAATTTTTTTTAACTAGAAGCTGCCATCCAAAATGGTAAAGAACTTTCTTGGTCAACTATGCCGTAGCTGATTGCAGCTTGCAATTTTGCCGAGGTAAGATTTTTTTTGGGCCTATTTATAGACACCTTAATGTCCATATTAAACGTAACAGCCAACTGATATACAAAAACAATATTCAAATTTAAATACAAATTCAAATGATGTTTTATTCGTATTCTAGATATAATATTTAATCTATCTATTAATAAATTTAAGAAACATACAGTCGAAGACTAACTAGTAACTAGTATATTAAGATAAAACTGCTTGGAGTGGAGTCGCTCCAGTTTGTATTTTATAGTTAACATGGAAATGTCGTGATTACTTTTTTGTAAAAATCTTTAAAAGAATGTCTAACGAGGTTTTTGCCAATTCTTCTCGTTGCTCAATATTTGTCAATTAAAATTATCTTCCAAAACTGTTTTACGTGCCTTCCAAAACACCTAGGAAATCGGATATTAAATATATACCAGTATTAGAATGCATCACCCATCTATCAGCCAGCCACAGCAAGTGCTACTTGACCTAGCGATCGACTCAAATGCCGAACACTGATTAGGCCACGACCTCCTCTGAATGGAATGAATTGATTTAATATTTATGCTACATCGTGTTTACAGCAAGGGTCGCTCGTTCACCTGTGCGTTTATTTTGGACGGTGCCGAGGCGTTGAATCCTTTGATTCATGAAAAAGCTACACGCCATTTGTAACAACATGTCCTGCCGACGTCCGTGTGATGAATCGAAAGCGATGGCTTCCCACGTGTCGATTAACGGCTTTGTTTTGGTCTGTTTACGCTTTTTTTTAAACCGATGATCGACAAAAAAGGTTAAGGCGTGTGGTATGTTACTTTATGTTGTGTGTGTGGGGTGGGGGATGTTACAGGATTTTACAGTTATTTTTGCGGATTTATGCAAAATAATTAATTATTTTCTGACTAACATGAGAATATTACGTACTTTACAGCTTTTTGTAACATTTTCCACACTTTCAGCTGGAATAATCAGAAAAGTAAGAGAATAATGGGTTTTTGAGTACTGACGGGGTTGCCTCGCTTTTATCGTGTCTCTAGAATGTTTGTAGATTTATACTGAGTTGAATCACTGCTTAATCCTTTATATGCAGTACATTGACCTGATAAAGTGTTCAAGTTTTCGCCTGTGCAGCGGATCTCTATAAGGTTTTATCCTGTAAGCCTCGGCAATCATTTAGAACACTGGCGTTAAGTTCTTTCAGTCGTGAACATGACCCGGCGATATGTTCGGTCGGCGCCTCTGTAATGGATAGTCCGTAGAATGCCGAACCGTAACTTATTGAACGCCTGTTTCCTCGTTAGTGAATGTTAAAATTTTTGTAACTGTTTGTATATGGCCACACTGAAACGCTCTGCGCCGCTCCGCAATACTTCTTACCGTTTCACTCTCTGTTCCACACCACATTGCCCTAAGTCTTCTCCGCTTCACTCCACTCCTCACTTCTTCCCTTCGTACCGCTCCACGCCGATCTACATCGCATCGCTCTAACCCACTTCGTACTATTAGGCAACTCTTCACTCAGCACCGCCCCATCTCTATGATGGTATTGTTATCGCGTTTCGTTCGGTTTATAAGACTTCCCGGCGGCCTAATCGCGTCATGAAGGGCCAGCAACGCATCTGCTAGTCCCTTGGTGGTGCAGATGTCCATGGTAGTAACTTACGTAAACCGCCTGCTCGTTTGCCATTGTTTTTGTTTAATTAGCCTGTAGTCCCGCAGCTGGGTAAAGGCCTCCCCACTCTTATACCACTCTCCTCTATCCAGAGGTACACCAATCCACTTTCCGCAAAGGCGTTCAAGTCGTCTCGTCATCTCTTCCTCTTCTTCTGTCCTTGCAACATAAAAAATCATACCTCAAAATAGTACCAGTTTTAATCGCAATTCACGCATCGCGTGACAATGCAACGGTGATAAATGTATTTTGTGTTAACACTAGGTGTTATTACAGCAGCTAATCCTGATAATAGATGTTGCAATTCCAATGAATTAAGCTTATTAAGCTTACCGTTGGGGTGAAACCATAATGCTAATCGATTGCGTAAAATCAGCGTCACGTTTTGGCAATTCGTGTCATATAATTCTGCTCTACGCTTTGTTAGTAATAAATATAGCATACTAGCTGTGCCCTGCGATTTCGTAGGCTTAAACTTGCTAGAATCCTTAGACCTCCTTAATGAAGCTCTATAGAAAAATTCGTTCTTAGCGGATGTCTGATAATTTTAAGCTACCTTGCCTAGCCAAATTACATCTTTGTACGTCCTGTATTTTTTTAGATAGATAAATAGTCTTAATAGTCCAAGTGTAGAAAGATTTGAAATCGGCAACGTACCCGATTCAAACCGGTTAGAGTATCGTCGCATCCACTGACTTACCCATTCTCTTTTTCTAATTGTATCTTATGACTTTTTGTATGTACCTACTGTTGGTTATCCTGAAATAAATAAATAAATATCTGCAGCGTTAGAACGCCCTTTTATCGAGGAAGGCTATAGGCTGTATATCATTACGATAAAACTGTTTTTTTTTTAATTCATTTAACGCGCGCTAGGTCGCGGACACAGCTAGTTTAAATATAAATTCACTGCATATTTTCACAAGTACTTAACTGTATCTATGAGCAATATTTTTTTTTAAATTATTTTACGAGATTTTATATTTTTTTAATAATTTTACGAGAATGAGAAGCGTACCTCAAGTAATTTCTAAATTAAAAAAAAATAAATAAAAAACATTAATATGGATGTTACAAAATAGAATTAATAACATAACGCCGATTCATCTAAATCGGTCTAGGCGTGTAAAATTTTAGTTACGCGGCCATTTAGTTCTTAGAAAGAGGTACTGGTACCCGGACGCGCCGGCCCAATTCGGCTACAAGCATGGCGCTGCCTCTAATTAAATAAATAAGTATGTATTTATATATTTAAAAAAATTGTATTAATCGGACGTTTAACTTATATCACAGGTACACTTAATACCTGTCTTACGAACAGACGACCGAGCGTTTATAGTCCTATCTGTTTATTTATAAAGTATGAGTAAAAAAATGAAACAAAATTGTATAGTCACTTCAAAATTGTGAACAGAGAATTGCAGCACATCAAAATCTTTGTATTTCCTAGAAATATAGAAATACCATATCATTTAAAATCGCAAACCTTTCGCAACATTGTGTACATACCTTTATGTAATTTCCAGTTGTCAACAGTTATTGAAGCACTTCCAAAAATATCATCGATGTTATGGACGATACCGGAGTGGCCGCTCCGTGCTCTATGGTAGGGCCGGCTCTGCATACGATTAATAATTTCGATTAATAATGGACCAAAGAGTCAATGTAAAGTATATATTTAGGCACGCCAACGGCTTGTTCACATAACTTGATTTACAAAATAGTAAAATAAAATTCACGATCTATGTGACAGGCCTTTTATACGCATAAACAATTTATCCCCATTTCATTCTGCCATAATCAGCCTTCGAATGCTTTCAACTGTGCAAAGGCTTCCTTGCATTTGTGGCGATCTCTTCTCTGTTTGACCAAACTAATCCAGCCTCCTTAAAGCGGTTGTACAGTCGTCCTAGAAATTGATTTACCACGCTAAGGTCGAATGTCGTTTGCGCGTCAAAAGGCTTATTTTTGCTTGTTTAAGCATTACGTTAACTTCTAACAATAACCCATAGCAAAATTGTTTGAAATCATTTGTAATATTTGGTGATAATATATTCGACTTATACCTAATTTTACGAGACCACTTTATTTTATCTATATAGCATATTGTCCGTGATTGTGTCACTAATAAACATGATTTCATGTTTTTATGAAACAATAAGCCCTCATCCGCACGAGAGTTTAAAAAGCGTTGCGTTAAATTTCGGCGTTGCCGCTTAATTAGCGCCCGTCAATACAAAAATATAGCGTCTCGTATCGTATGTCTTTATATAGCGTTGTAAATAGAACATTGCTTGATAAAAAAGCGTCGCATTATAAAACCGCTGCCGCGTGAACAGAAATTTAAGTGTTCATTTGTTGTATAATATTTGAACGCATGGAAAATTATTGTAAATTTTAGTAATTATAAGGAATTATGAATGAATTTCCTTAATGACATCATTACATTATAACTTAACCATTTCTATCTTCAAAAAAAGAGAATTTCCAAGGATCTTTAAGAAATCACTACATAGTATAAAACAAAGTCGCTGTTGCTTTCTGTCCGTCCCTATGTATGCATAAATCTTTAAAACTACGCAATGGATTTTGAAGGGTTTTTTTAATATAGATAGAGTGATTCAAGAGGAAGGTTCATATGTGTTATACATTTATGTTATAGAAGATTAAAGCCGGGAATTTCAATGATTAGTAACGCGATGTCGTAAAAAACGTAAAAAGGTAATGAACTATTTACGAAGCTATTTTAAAGACCGTATTAATCCTTATCCATTTAAATATACTAGATATTTAGTAAATTTTATGCAGATCAAAATTGCCCTTTACAGCATATCATTAAAATGAATATCTTAGAAGATATAAGAGATCTAAAATAGGGAGGCAGAGCGGGCCAGCGGCTAGTTGACTTTAACTGAAAACCTTATTCGAATTATCTTTAAAGTATATAAATGAAGAACCGGTCAGTAACTACGATCTTGAATTCGGGCACAGCTGTAGTCTGTATCGCGAAAAAACAAATAGCACAAGTGATATCATAGCATCTGACCTCGAATGATCAATTTATGTTTTTTTTATTTTTACATATAACTAGCGGACCCGGCAGACGTTGTCTTGCCCGACCGTTGGATTCCTTATTATTTACAAAATTCTATTATCCAATAAAATTCCCGTTCCCGTCCGTAAGGTTACATTAAGAAAAGTTTAAATTGTCGAAAGTGCCTAAGGTTACATTAGAAATAATTTAATAAGCTGGTTAATTATTCTTAAATTTTCTAATGTTTAGTGTAATTAATAATCCGTGATACCGTGACCCAGGAAAATAGGATTTCATTTATACCTATTAAGAAGTGGTAAGATAGAAATGACGTTCATAACAATATTATTAGATTACATATCGCACGCTTAGTTATAAAGTTATCGATTAAGTTTTAGATGTAAAGTGAGTTAATAATACATGCAGCTTCGTTTCAACGTCCTCTCATCCAATCAAAGAATTATTAAAATATCTCCATCCAATACCGAGGTACAGCTGTTTTTGTTTTTCTTACAAAACACTTATTTTGCTTAAGAAGGCAAACAAATAATAATATTTCAATATAATTAGTTATTTTTAAACTACATACCTTATTACTATAAAGCCGTTTTTATCAAATTATAATAACAATTCGTAAATGACAAAACGTTTTTTGCGATTATCCAAAAATTACCTTTCGGAGTTAGGTCACTTTATGACGAAGCGTGCAATATATTTTCCAGTTCTTTGAGAATAAATGACATCACAGTCGGTATTTTGTCCCGCGACAAAGGATTTGCGCCTCTTTCGCGTGGCGTTCACGGGTACACATTCATATTGACGGTCCGTAAAATTAATTTTCGCCACTGGGTTTAATATTATAATTTATATCAATATAATTTTGATAACTGCTTCTTTTTAGAAAGTCTGATATGCAATTTTTATAATTAATAAAGACAGTTCTAATCATATAATAAAGAAATTCGAAAGTTCCAATCTTCTAATTCCATTTCGCAGCGAGTTTCACGAATGATAGTCAGCATCCCGTGAATGAGGAGGTAAGACCTGTGCCGTGAATTCACGGCAATAATGTGAAGCCGCCATAAGATTTCTATAGAAGTAGCATGTCACATATCATAAGGTTAACTTGCTAACTCCTCTTTCAACCAAAGTGCAAAAATTTTCAACAATTCTCAAGTTGTATCTCAAAGAGCGGAAATACATCTGGTAGCTATCCAGTAGTGCAGTCGTCCACTGAAGTTGGTACAGTGTAGGTTCTACACATTTCTTTAAAATTTCATTAAATCAAGATATTATTTAAAATTAATATTCATTTATACGCGACGAGCTGAAGGCTTGTTTTTATTTTATTATTATTTTTTATACTTTTCTCTTCACTGTTTTCCGTTGCATTGTTCTTCTTTAGTTCCAGTTTAATTAAGAGATTTTAAATTTGTTGAATTCGATAAACGCACATTGAGAAGGTCGTGGCCTAATCAGTGGTCGGCATTTGAGTCGATCGCTAAGTTAAGTTAATCTGGCTGCGACCGAGTGATAGATGGGTGACCCATTCTAGCACTGGTTTATATTTGATGTCTGACCTCCTCCGTGTTTCGGAAGGCACGTAAAACAGTGGGACCACCATAGTTCGTCTGCGGATCTCCTCATTCCGGATTTTATCCCGCAGCGAAACTACCAACATTGACCCCTCCATTGCTCGTTGGGTGACTTATATTTAGAAATATTTTAGGCCTAATAAACTCGTTTCCCGCCCATTTAAGGTTTGTGATAGAAGTGAGCACGATGATTGCCCAGTGGGATTTGAACCTGAACCATCTTACAGATCCCTTCACTGTCTACCTCTACCATTAAGTTAACTACTTCGAGATCCAGAGGCGGTGCAAAATTCTAATTCAATCGGTTGCTCAGGTCAAATGGCATGGCTGTGTCGTAAAATTAACTTTTAGGTGGAATATTTTATCATCTGAACATTATATTATTTTGACTGGCCCGTTGGCGCAGTGGGCAGTGACCCTGCCTTCTGCTCCGGGGTCGTGGGTTCGATTCCCACCTCGAGTCGAATGATCATTTCAATGATCATGTAGTGTGGCCGGGGACTTTGTGTAACTTCACAAAGTTTTGTAGAACTTTGTAGAGTTCAAGGTCAAAAACGTACAAACACTTTGAGTTATATTTGGCTCTGGTATTAAAGTAGTCCTCGAACCTTGAAAATCTGTATTTTGAGAAATACCTTCCATAAACAAGGAACAATTTTAACTAATTTATTTTAGAAATACAGTGAAACTAAAATTAAAATAGTAAATTTGTGTGTGGGTAAGTGTGTGTCTGTTTGTGTGTGTGTTTTGTATTATACAAAATTTCAATTATTTGTACAACGATATTGTTATATTTGACAATTAATATACATAGGGTCGTCATGATTTCTCTTTGACGCCATCTTATAGTAAAATGTGTGTATAAATTATTTTGTAGTAGTTTGTGTTTTATTTATTAAATAATTTAATATATTTATAATGCATATTTTATAAAAATATTAGCATTCACACACCGTCCTCTATATAAACTATAATTTTGCCAATTTTTATATTCTTCCGGCCGCGCAATTTTCGTAAAATGGTGTTAAAAGTTTTTGCTTAACATATAAATGTATATTTAAAAAATATACCAAGTCATTTTACTAAGTGTAGTTCATTTTAATGGGTGTTTGTTTCAATAATACATGAAGATAAAAATAAAACTTGACATGGTCCTTTAAGCCGGATTGGATCCAGCTATTTATATATACTAGAGATCGCCGGCTGTTTTCGTCGGCTGTTCGGCGAAATTCGCCCATAAACACCTTTGCATACAACGACCTATATTATCCTAATCACAGAAAATTAAAATTTGACAATTGATATAACATACGGTTGTCACGATAACGTTTTGATATCAGCCAATACATATGTGTGTAAATAGTGTAAACCATTTGGCTTTGGTGTGCGTGTGAGGTCATTCACGCCCCATTCTCTGTACGAACTACAATTGTGCCAAATTTCTTGCTCCACCGTCTGCGCAATTTTCGTTAAATAACACCTATATTTTCGCATCACGTATTTATATATAGATTAGTCAGTCAGTAATACTTTTCAATACATTTTAGCCTCGAACGGAAGAGGACAAACTGGCGGGTAGATTGGAAATAAAGCGATACAAGCAGACGAAGGAGAAACTTCGCCGACGGCGCGAGAAGCTGTTGCAGAAGGTGCGGCTGTTGACCAACGCCAAGCGTCGCGGGAAGGACATCTCCCACAAGGAGCTTAAGGTACATAAGTAAATAAATTAATTAATAAATATATACAGGACTATATGACACACGGACGTCTGTTCGTAAGGTAGACAACTTAATGCTGTGTTATAGGTAACAGCCGCCTGTTGTTGTACACAATATTTTTTTTGCAGAAATATATAAATACATACATATAGATAATACACCCAGATTCAAGGTGGGAATCGAACCCATGGCCCCCGGAGCTGTAGGCAGACCCACTGCCAACGGGCCAGTCGATAAAATGAAATTAAAATTGTTTTTTCTCCAATAGAATGACAAATTTTTAGTCTTAACAAGGTTGGATTTTAGTGAGTCTATGGAAAAAACTTGTGTCAGAAAGACCCCGCTCTTTCACCGCTTACTCAAAGATACATTTAGCAAGGAATAATGACAACATTATAAAATATCAATTGAGTATATTAACATGTTTGTGTTTAAGTGTGTATGCATGTGTTCGTGCATATGTGTGTGAGCAAAAGCAATATTGGCTAGAAGTTAAAGTTTCGGTATATTAAACCCTTGCCCTTTCCTTTGATTTTTTTTTTATAAAGAATGATGAACGCATTTATATCTTATAATACTTTTTCAATAGTATTATATTTTTGTTTTTTCTTAAATGGTGGTGTTGGTGCACGTAAGTGGGCTTCTGATCCTAGATTTCCGCCCCATCAGGAGTCTCGCAGATACGTTGCCGCATTTAAGGAGCTGTTTGTCCCACCGGATAATCTAACAAACCGAACGAAACGCGATAACAACACCATCACTTCACTTCACGCCAATCTTATGTGAGAAAGAGCCGGACCAATTCGGCTGTAGACCTAAAGGATTGTAAGCGTGGCTCTATCTCTATCAAAAAGTTGTCTAAGCATTTTTGAATATGGACCCGAGATGAGCTCACAAATACTCATTTTTCTATTTCAGTTCGTTGAATTGGACGAGACGGACAGCGAATCCGAAGAGGAGTCCGACGAGGGCGAAGCGCCCATACCTGCGGCGTCGCCACCCCGCGAGCCGTCGCCAGTGCCCACGCCGCCGGCCGAGGGCGCCCGCCGCATCAAGGAGCAGTTCCGCAGTAGCATGGCACGCGTCATGGTGCAGCACCTCAACCCCTACCGCCACTCCGACGCCTCTACCGGAAGGATCACCTGCACCGCTGACTTTAAGCACCTCGCCAGAAAGGTACCATATCTAAAAAGCTACTTAAATATATTTCTGAAACTACAGACAGTTACGAGTGAACCTAAGGGTTCCATGTTGGAGTACGATACGCTATAAATGACTTCTATTTATTTATGATTTTCCTCATTGCAGTTGACCCACTTTGTAATGCTGAAAGAGTTGAAACACTGTCGTTCGGTCGAAGAACTCGTCGTGACTGATTCGGTCAGATCCAAGGCGAAAATGTTTGTCCGAAAATACATGGCAAAGTTCGGAGCGACCTACACGAGGCCGGCCGAGGAGGCCGATTAGCGAAAGTTCGCCCGGCTCAAGGCCGCGATAAAAGACATTTCCCTAAAGTTACTATTAGAAGTGGAAAGTGAAAACATTTAAAGTGATTTTAAAGTGAACAATAAGTGTAGCAGATTTGACTGAACAGTGATTGGACTGTACAATAATGTACGCGGAATTTAGAGAGGGGAGTGGGGCACTAATACTAATACCCCAAAGGGAAGGTTTCGAGATATGAAAATTTTACATTAATAAGAAATCTAGTTAGTCTCAACTTGACGTAAAATATTGTAAAGTTGAGCAGGTTTGACGTTAAAAGTGACTCGGTGACAAACCAATGAGGCTTGACTGTTAAATGTGTTTCCATAACATCAATGTGTGTCGGTATTGGTGATTGAAGTAAACAAGCGAGATATACTTTGACGGTGAACTGTGAAAATGGGGGTAATACTTTTGAAACAATAATATTAGAAATATAAAAATTATCTAATATTTTTGTTTTTATTAATGTTTAATGGAGTTTGTTTGGAATGTGACATTAGTCCTAACCTAGAAAATCTAAAATCTGTATAGAATAAAAACATTGAAAATTATATGTGTAAATTTTGGCCTGCTGTCTATATTCTTATACACGAATTGATATAAAAATTATTGTAGAAAAAGCAAAACTCAAATTAAACCGGACAGAGTGGACATATAACATATAAATCTTCTAACTAAAAGAAATTAGTTGTAATAAAAAGTCTAGAAATAATTCTATCATAATAATATTTAAAATAGTTTGAGAAAATATAGTCTTTTGACCTGTTTCATTGCTTGCTGATAGATTTCTTGACTCCTATATACCAATTTACTATCTGCATATGATATCACGTTTTTTGAACTGTCATCTAGTTGATTACCTGATATATTTTAATCTAGCTGTATCCTGCGACTTCGTCCGCATGATTTTGAGGGTTTTTATTTCTTGTGGGGAACCCTAATTATCTTCCCATAACTGAAGTAGCCACATAGGCTCCTTTCTTCATCAGCTATCAAAATCTGTCCAGCCGCTTCGGAGCTTACCCGGAACAAACAGACAGACTAACTGACCAACCGACAGACCGACAAAAATAATTTAATTTGCGTTTTAATTATATGTATTACACATATAGTCTTTGCAATTAATAAAAAAAAAATAATAATTACGACGTCTACAAACGGACACTTCAATTTTATTTATATGTATGTATAGATTATGGACTGGGCAGTTTTCAATGAATTTACTTGCATTAGAATTGTATAAAGAAATTTTTGGTCAGCAAACAATATAACAGGCTCTTAGTTTTTAAATTCTCGGTGTTCATTATTAGGATAGGTGTAAAATTAGCAAACGATGAATTCATATACATTTGCATTTCACATACAAAATTGTATAAAAAAAGGGTAAGTACTGTAATCGCCCATATAACATGGTGCAATATTATGATGATGTAATATTATGATATATTTATAATACTAGCGGACCCGGAAGAAGAGACATTGTCCTGCTAAAACGTTGGGTTACTTACTATTTACTACATTCTATTATTCTATAATGTTGTCTCTGACCTTTCCCTTTCCCGTTCCATAATGGTTTACTATTTTGGCGTTAATAGCTTAAACATGAAAGATAGGTATATGCTGTCACAGGTTTTTTTGGAGAACTATTTAAGATACACACTTCCTTCATACACTATGTGTAACTCTAACGGTTTTTGCAGTGCACGCCAGAATAGCTAGCAGATGGCAGAATTTTCTCCTACTTGACATTTACCGTTATATTATAGACAATTCACAAAATATCTTTATAGTTTATAGACTATGTTAATCTGATTTATAAACTGTGTTTGCTGTAAAGTTTTATCAAAATCCATTCAGTATTAATAGGATTATATTATGCGCATTCGGGGCCGTACAAACGCATTGTACGAGAATAACCCTACAACGCGTTTTCCTATAGTGTGGATTAAACCTACTGTGTTATAGGGAGGATTACAGTATTGTTATTACTAATATCATTTTCCAAGTAAAAAGAATATTCTTATTTTGTTTTGAGCATTGCATTAATGGGACGTATTTTAAATGTATCTATACAAATTAACTGATTTTTATTTCCTAATTTACAAAACTGACGAAAACTAAAATGGGTGATTTATTTATTCATAGTCATTTCCAGTAATTCATGGATTTTAGATTCCATCAATCCCAATCAAATAAAGCCCAGCGGCTTAGAGATGTGAACCCGGTTCTACTATTGACCTTTTGAGGGTCGCATTTGTGTGAATCATTTACAGGGCCTTCATTGCGCATATTTGGAAATTTTTCATTTGAGATCTAATTGGCAGTGAAATCTCTTATTTAATCGGACATAATGAGACATAAAACGTACGCTTAATCATAAACTGACCTAACTCAAAAAAGCAGATTTTTGGGTAACCGCAAACAAGGTTTTGTCATTTACGACTTATTTCGTGTATTCGAGAAAGGCGGGATTATAGTAACAAATTATGTATTTTAATAATGCTTAATGAAGTGATTAATGATATTGAAATGTTAATTTAATGAAATTTTATTATTTGATTTTCTTTTTAACTAAAAACTTATATTAGATAAAGAGACAAAAATTGCTCTATCTCAGTGTTGGGTGGAGATATCGAAACAATTCTTAGATCAAGGACTTTTTCACGAAGCTGCCTGTATCTTTAACTCACTTTAGACCTAAAACGCCATTGGTCAGTTTAATACTAAGCGTGCGAAAAGAAATGTTTATAACTCTAGTTAAGTTAAATTGCAAGCATGCAAATAATGTCCTATGGGGTAAGTTTTACATGTAACTATGTAGTGTTTTTATTTAATTTTTTGTTCTGTTATTCGTATTAATGTAGTCAATTTTGGAAAAAAAAAAGATTCCTACGATGTGAAATTTTTCTACAAATTATGGAATTATAAATTAGTCATTAATAACTGTATGTATTTACATTTTGTCATTGCCTGAACATTAAATTATGTTACTGAATAGTTTTATCGCTAGTTTTATACTATTATGAGTTTTTCATGTGATATAGAAACATCTTAAATGTATGGAAAAACTTCCTACAACCTCTAAAGGTTTTAATGCGACTAATTATGATTGACTAAATAGTCCCCTATTTACATTTGATTTTTTTCTTACTATTAGAAACATGCATTATTTTTCATGACATTTGTCCTTTTATTGTCTTTAATAAGCGTGGACACACTAAAATAAATGAGATATATGAAATTATATTCTCCTCATAGTAATATTCACCTCGTGTTACATGTAAAAACAAAATATACATATAGTAAAATGACATTTTATATTATGTATTTGTCTGAAGTACAACATTGTTTTATGGAGTTAAGTGTATAATAATACAGTAGGTATATTCCACAAGCAATTCAAAACTTCTTTTTAATATTTTTTATATAAAAGTTCAATGGTTGATTTAAAGCAAAGCAAAAGAACTTTGAAAAACTTTTTACGAATCATTGATTGATGAAATAAGAATTCACATTTCAATTATATTTATGAGTTTAAATTAATTTATGAAGCTTCAGTCGCTATGTTTCTGATAAGTAAGTTTTATTTTTATACACAGATTATTTTTGTGTCAATTGCAGATATAAACGTATGTGTTTATACTGCAGTCCCCCCTATAACACGGTGCTCATATAACGTATTAATATTATTCTATTATACATAATATTATAATATAAATAACATTATAGTATGCGCATTAGGGGCCGTACTGCGTTGTACGTAACTAATTCTACAACGCGTTTTCCTATAGTGTGGAATAACCTATCGTGTTATAGGAGGGATTATAGTATCTTCTTATATAAACTATGTTATGGCTTTTGTAAATATAGATAAGGAATGTAGAATATCTATTAAGTGACTCCTTGTTTAGTTTTATGCAATTAGTGTGAAATTTGTATGCTCTGATTTCTAATTCAAGGTCAAAAAATGCAAAAAAGTCCCATATAAAAAAAATTATTGGAGAAATGTTAACCATTTCATTGGTAGTGAACCTGCCTTCTGATCCGAGGACTGTGGGTTCGATTCCCGCCTTGAGTCTGTTTCTGTTTTGTATTGTATTTATTTATATATT
>JANCMC010024695.1:508015-568338 GCA_024363005.1 Charaxes varanes
CCTTCTGATCCGAGGACTGTGGGTTCGATTCCCGCCTTGAGTCTGTTTCTGTTTTGTATTGTATTTATTTATATATTCCTACAAAAAAATATATTTGTGTATAACAGGCGTTTGTTACCTATAACCCAGGCAGTACCTTAAGAATACCTTAGGAACAGACATCCGTTTGTCATATAGTCCTATATATTTACATTATTGTGTTAAAAATGTTTTAGTTGAAAATGTCCAGCCCGTGTCTTATTGCATACAATTGTAATTGATTTATTTATAATATAAACAATTTTTTTACCACCTGGCCTAACTGGATCGGTGTTGATATGACCTTATATTGGATTATGGATTTGAGTTTTTTTCGTCTTTCTATAAAAAAAACTATCAGCTTTACTCTTATCATTCAAGAATAAAACAATGAAATTTGGAAACATTTTTGTCTTGAATTACAAATAGGGGTATATAGGTCACTTATAATAAGATATTAAGTGATGATTTATGTTCACTAATGTGTGCATGTTATTTATTCATGATCTCTAAGAGTGGTTGAGATTATTCTAAAAGGTCGGAGACTCGAATATTAAATAAACACATACAATTATGATTAGTACAGTATTAGTATATAATTTTAATAACTGTTGATTGTTCTATAACGAAGGTTAATTAATATGTAACTTGCAAATTTATTAGCTAGGAAAGCTAGGAAATGTCAACTGTAGTTCTTGTATTTTGTTTTTTTTTTTTTTAATTTTGCTCTTTTATTGTATGCATTGATTTTATTGGCTATATCTGATACTGTCTTCATCCATAAATTACGATACACTAATTCTACGATATTTAACCCCCCATCTTGTCACACTTTATATAGCCGCTCCCCCTTAGTATGACGAAAAAGTTTTAATTTTTTTTTAAATCTCTTATTTCGAAACGCGTCACAAAGCTTTTGACCCCTCCCTGCTCAAGGTATTTGTTAAGTTCAAAAGTTGTTTGATTTTGATGAAAATAATTATCCTAGTCAGTTAGCATCTCCTATTAACATGAAAAATTTCACGCATACATGTAATAGTTCGGAAATGCAGGAGGGTGACCACCTTGCGTACAGACAGTGTGAAAGTATAAGGGGTCCTTGTAGGATTACGGAACCCTAAAATACATACAATACTCGGATCTGACTGATCTGACAGTTATGTACCGTACAATATGACCTTGATTACATACGTCAAGTCATGACGCCAGGACATCAATTTTAGCAATTCGTACTTTTCTCAAAAGCATGGACTACTATTGGGTTTTGTTACGATGTCGTATATTATTTTTGTATATTTCCGTAACGTCATATTGTAATTTTAAATGAGGTCATTTGTGATTTGTAAATATTGTAAATATGAATTTTCGAAAACATCTCGCAGCGATACTTTAATTTATCCTTGTTTTTCTTGTCGTTCTCGTCACATTTCTATCCGGTTTCTATGATGCTGTTCACGGTTAAAGCAAAACCTTCAGTCTCGCTGCGTGATCCGAATATGTTCACATTGATAGAGTGGCAAGTTTTATTTGTAGAATAGTAGATGTAAGATGTGAGATTGAGATGACAATGTTAGCTCGATATAGTATATATTGTAAGGTGTATGAAATTTCATTACTGCACTGTTTTTTATTTAATATTTATATACCAGTATAAAACTTTGATACAAGAACGGAAAGAGCGAAATTGTAAGGGTTCCTTGTACTAAAAAATGCAGAAAAGAAATCAATTATATCGAAATTATCTTGACTACAATTAACTAACAAATTTAATATTCACGTTATTGTCCTCACAATTACAGTTTAAACCAGCCAACTTTGTGCTGATACAATTGTTTTATTACATCTATACTTCTATACTTTAATATATTAAACTGTAGAGGTTGTCTGTTTGAACGCGCTAATCTCAGGAACTACTTGTCGTATTTGGAAAATTTTTTCAGTGTTAGATTAGATAGCCAATTTACCAAGGAAGGCTATAAGTATTATATCATCACGTTTAAATTGAATCTAGTTTTTCACCTAATTTTACACGGACGAAGTAGCGGATAACAGCTAGTTCAATACAAAATTGTTCGAGCGATCATGGCGGTCCATATGTTTGAGATTAACCCATCCGGCCAACGAAATAACAAAAAATACTTTTGTATCACTCCATCTGTTAATTCACGACGGGTATAAAGCTCCGATTGCTCAACGATAAAAGGGCAGACTGGACTTCGTAAAGTACTCGGGTTCTAACACAAACTTATAAAAGAAGCCTCAAGTCTTTGAGCCGTGATAGGTCAACGGGAGAAGGCACTGAATACCGCAAGGTACGAGGTTCAATCCCCGATACTGCTGAGGTATTGTAGTATCCACTCCTAACGTGACTTTTTTAATTCAAGCTTAGTAGGATGGGATACGGGAATTCATATACCTATAAAGCATTGTTAACATTCTTTAAATAACCCTATTTGGGGGGGGGGTTAAAGTTTCCTGTCTCGCTTATTTACTTTTGTCTGTATATAATCTCCGGAACGGCTGAACCGATTTTGATAAGACAAACGTTGAAATAATATATAACGAAAAAAAATTTGGGTTTTGTACAAAACAAAAAGGAAACCTTCGAAATAAAACAACATCTTTAATACTAAAGCGGATAAAGTCGCGATCAACAAGTAGTCCGGGATAAAAAGAACACCAAAAGCAAAACATATTTTTATGTAAAGTCTTTTAACTTGACTGACTGTACGGAGAGTAAGTGGATTCATAAATATTATTACTTTATATTATTTGCCTCGGTTTCCCATACGCTTTGCTTTAAACCTTTTTATCTCAGTCGTTATTAAAGAAATTTATTACAATGCCCTTAACTATTGACAAATGAGAACAAACGAACATTTCTATCTGTACTTATATAAATAAAGCTGAATAGAGTTTGTTTGTTTGTTTGCTTCAACGTGCTAATCTCAAGAACTGGTCGGATTTGAAAAATTCTTTCAGTCTTAGATAGCCTTACCATCATGCTAAAAAATTGTCACTTAACTTTACGCGGGCGCAGTCACGGTAACAACTAGTATGATATATATAACTAGCTGTGCCCGCTACTTCGTCCGCGTAAAATTAGGTAAAAAGTAGATTTAATTACCCAGAGGTAATCTCTTAAACTGCTGGGCCGATTTTAACGGGACTTTCACTGATAGATAGCTGATGTTAAAAGGAATATCACAAGCTACTTTAGCTATGTAAAAATAATTCCCTTGTGGAATCAGTTGCCTGCTTCGGATACGACTTAGGGACCTTCAAGAAAAGAGCATAGTCATATCTCAAAAGCCGGCAACGCATCTGCGGTCCCTATGGTGTTGCAGTTGTCCATGGGCGTCGGAATTCACTTGTGTGAAAACCGGCTGCTCGTTTGCCCCTTATTATATATTAAAAAAAAAAACTGGGTTCCGCACAAAAACATAAAAACCCTCAAATTGGAACAAAAACACTGAATCTAGGCGGGCGAAGACGCGGGCTACACCTAGTTAGGAATAATTTTGAGATATACTTAAAGTTCACGTTACAGCTGCAGTTACAGCTTTTATTTACGCCCAAGTGAGGTTTGAACGGAAGCACCTCACGAATTTAAGTCCATCCTTCAACCGTTAAGCTACAGGAGCTCCGATTATTGACTAAATAAGTACAAAATTAAAACAAATGACGACATATCAAATAACTTAATTTGAATTGAGCCAAGTCATTTTAGATCTGAAAATACTTAGTCATTTTTTTTAAACTACTCACTTCCGTTCTTTGTGAAACGCGCGCATAAAGGTAGAAAATTATACGTCTTTACACACGAAATTTATTTTAAAAATCTAGTCAGAAGAGAATACCCGAATATTGAGCATAACAAAATTATTCTCAGTATTAATTTAAAACTATATTATACACGTTAATAGGTGAAGCGTAAACTTTACGTACCGTTTTACGAAAATTGCGAACACGGAGTATGAAATTCGGCACAATTGTAGTTCATATGGAGGTAGGTGTGCGAATATTTTTTATACTATGCAATATTCTTTTTTCTTTTCTTTTTTTTTTAAGAATATTATGAATAGTTTTTAGGTATGTCTAATATTCCCTTTTCCCCTCCCACTAAGCTTAAATTAAAAGCTTGTATTAGGAGTGGCTGCGACAATACCCCAACGGCGGTGGGTTTTGAACCGGGTACCTTGCGGATTACAGTCCATACCTTATACCGTTGAGCTATTGAGGCTCTAATACATTAAACTATTAAAACAAAACGACACGCACACCAATGCCAGATGATTTACACGATTTACACACACATGTATTGGATAACGTCAAAGCGTAATCGTGACAACCGTATGTTATATTAATTGTGAAATTTTATTTTTCTGTCAATAGAACAATGTATGTTGTCGTACGAAAAATCGTTTGTGGTTGAATTTTGACAACTCGCCAATCTATATTAATAGATAATTGGGTATTTTTTCTTACTTATAAGTAATTTTTCGTGCTCTAGTAACAAGCCCGGAGCGCGGAGGTGGAAAATTGTAGTTACCGCTGTTGTGAGGTTATTTTTTTTATACGAGCGGTAATGACGTAATTGCTCCCATGCAATACGATGTTTGCGAAATAACACCAATTACTAAATCGGAAGGCTGAACGTGTCTCTAAGGGGCCGGGTGTACTAGCCACTTTTAGCGTCGCAGACTTGAAGACTGAACATTTATTGATTTTTAGGCCTCGACAGCTCATAGGTAGAAAGATGGACTGAAATTCCCGAAGTGCAGGCTATCCTCGTGGCCACTTTGCACAAGCTTAGAAAAAAATATAAAATTTTAATAAAAAAAACGACTTCAAACTGTCAGAACTGGAGCAAATTAATATAGTACTAAACGGTAAACAGCAACTTTCAAATTAAAATAAAACAGAACATCAGAATTGGTTCATCCAGGCGAAAGTACCTAACAAACATAAAAAAATTCAGTCGAATTCAGAACCAGTTCCTTTGATGGAATCGGTAGAAAAAGGTTTAACTGGAGTGGTAACGATAATAGTAAACATTATCTCAAAATACCTAATTTAAAAAAAAAACATTTATGTCATCTTTCCCAACATTACATATTAAATACAATTGTCGAACAAATTAATTACATATATTAAAAACAAATAAAAGAGTAAGGATTTTCTTACGGCAATAGCTTATACCTAGCTCTATTTACATTTTATATTTCAATAGAAAAACGATTTAATTATAGATCATTGTTGCTAGTGTGCCTCGGCCCTAAATCTGTAGGCTGAACGTTTCTGTTGGTGTTCTTTACGGTCCCGACCGATTTCGGCCACGGCGACTGCTTCAACTCCTTTGATTTTGTCTTTTGTGTGCTCGCATATGGCTTATATAGCCGATTTTATTTTTAAAGATTTTTTTGCTGACTTGTATAATTTATTGCCACCGGTGTTCGGGCTTTTAGTTCATCGCGCTTGGCAACAAGCTCAGAGCGCCGCCCAATTTCAAAATCACGGACTTTGGTTTTAATCAAAGTTCTCCATTCCGTACGTTTAGCAGCATCTTTCTCCCACTGTGATGGTATTATGTTGCACTTTTTTAAATGTCTCTTGAGCACGTCTTTATACCTGAGGAGCTGTCCGCCATGCTTGCGCTTGCCTTCTTGAAGCTCACAGTCAAAGGTCACCTTACACGAAATCTCGAAAACGCGGGATGTATAATGATGAAATTCGGCAGGGATTTAGTGTGTAGGACGTGGAAAGCTGACTGATTTAATTCAAATCCTCTTATAACTACCTACATTTTCAATCACATAATGTAAATACCCCACAGACAGTTTAAAGACAACGCTTTATAAGAGTAGACTTTACTTGATATGTAATGGAGCCGAGAGTTTTTTGTGTTGGCAACTTCTTTCCTTACACTCGATGCCGACAAAGAGCTACTCTTTTCCCCGGCGAGAGTAGGTTTTTGTCGGCGCTTATTTATTCTTGCATCTCGGCTATAAAGTTACGTCGCGTTATAAAATACGATCTTAATACAGCAAGCACTACTTACAAATTGTATCGAGACTTTTTTGTTTAGTTGAAACCGAAATATCTTACGGCAGTTTTTACTGCTTTTGTTTTGCATGTATTGGGTACTTCTGGGATCACTCGTGTTGTTTTATTTATATTTATGTTTGCATATAAATATTTATGCTTATTTAACTGTATGTGTATATATGTATGTATTGTTTTAATACTCTGAATAATGTTTCTTCTTGTTATTATTATTTTTTTAATATAATTTTATTTGTGTTCTTACGCACCACTTACTTACCACACTCCTTTACCACTTCATATATTTCCTTGTCCTAAAGGTTGTGTGGAAGAAATCGCTCTTCGGCGATAACACCGCCTTTTGTACTTATTTTCTTGTTGTATGTTACTTTCTTATCTGCTAATTTCTTTTGTGGTGTACAATAAAGCGTATAAATAAAAAGGGATATTGGGATATCCAATAAACAGGTATGTATAATTAACAGCGAAATCAACGTGAAAATATCTTAACACGTGTAGTTTATAATTATTTTTTTTTGTTACAAAAAGGAGGCAGGCGATATAGGGCATAAAAAGATTAGTGAATTGGTTTTCAAACCACCGAAAATACACAAAGAACTCGGAGAAATGAAATGAATAATCTATTTACAATGAAACAATTACAATATCTGGCGTAATGGTTATTACTGTTTCATAAGTTACAATATACAAAGATGTGCTGAGTTGGCGTTAATACGTAAGTACCGAATTGAATTATATTTTTTTAATTTTTAACTAAATTGTTACGAGTACTTAAATCTCGCGGCAAGCTATTATATTATACTGCTGTTTCCCGCGACTTCGACCGCATAAAATTGAACTTGCCCTTACATTTCTTTAATCTGGCCCTATAAAAAAATCTGTTCTTAGTGGATGTCCACTAACTGTAAACTACCTTCTTGCCAATTTTTTTTTTACAAGCGGGCAGACGAGCAGGCAGCAGACACCGACGTGCCTACCGGCGCCCATGGACTTCTGCACGACCAGAAGGTACCAACTAAAGACAAAGTACTCGTCAGGACGAATCGTACGAGCTCGATGGAATTATGTCGTTTTATAATAGAGTTCTTATGACCACCTTTCAAAGTCCATCATTAGATCAGCTCCATGCCATCATAATAATGCATTGTCCTCCGATATACATATGGGTGCAAAATTTCAGCTCAATCGATATAAGATATCTGCTCCAAAATTCAGTTTTAAGATTCCACCCGAACAAACATACTTTGCAAGTTAAATAGGAGCTGTTAAATAGGAGCTTTTAAAAAGGTTATTTCGTTTAAAAGATAAATTCCTGACAATAAAAACCTTCCAAAAGGGTTTACTTAGAAAACTTCACGACATAAGCTTGTAACCGCGCCAGGTCCTATCATATTGCTCCCCAGGGACGGTTTAAGTCTCTCTAATGTCGAACCTTCCAGATCGGATCAAAAGCAAAGTAGTTTAGCTTCTCATGCATGTCATGGATTTCCGCAAAGTAACGCCTGATTCTATCAATTATTTGATAGTCTAAAAATCGATTCACGGCGAATTAAGTCAATTAAATTCGAATATAGGCAATTATATTGGTTGAAAGTCGATTAAAGTCGGTTAAATTTGATTAAAGTAAACTTAAATTTAGTTAAGTAAGCTTCCGTTCGCCTCGCCTGATCACGCTTTTAGTAACACTCGGTAAGCATTCGCCAACTTTACTCCCCAAGTGCGCGTAAAGAAGTTTCATTTCACAAAAATACTTTGACTCTATTCTTTTTACCACTACAGTTTTTTTAATAAGCATTTTGTTAGGAGTGGCATTTTAAATGAAAAGTCAAAAGACCGTTATTTAACAAATACAAAAAAAAACAAAACAATTTGGTCGCTACTTCAAAAGAACGAAACGCGACAGCAATACTATCACTTGACGTGACAGCATTGCCGCCACTCCACGCCGATCTCATGTGAGAAAGAGGTACTGGTACCCAGACGCGCCGGCCCAGTTAAGCTGCAGACTAAAAATACTGCAAGCGTGGTGCTACCTCTAATAAATCTCGTTAATCTCTGCCTTTTTGAGATTTTTATCTGAATAAAGTTTATAGACATTATAAACTATGATTTTTTTGTCATATCAGAGCTAAACTTGCAAGCCCTACCTTGAACGGGTTCGCTAAGCGACTATCGATAGCTACATCTGTACTGACAATAACAACAGGTAAGAATGAAGTAGTGATAAAAACAACTACTGCCGGCAAAGGTGACTTTTGACCACGTTTGTTAATCTTTCAATTTATTAAATTTCTTAAAATCTTAAAGTTTAGGATTCATTCATTTTTTCAAATGAAGCTATGTCTGGCTCCGGCTTAATAACCTGTCTGACAAGGGGGGGAGGGGGTCAAAAGCTTCGTGACATCACATGTCAAAATAAAAATTCATTAATGATAAATTGAAATAAAAATTAAACTGCTGTTTTCTTTTAATTATCGTTAATACGTGCTTAAAATTGAATAGCATGTGAAGAACACACCAAAGGAGAAGGGGATTCGAAACTGTGACAATCTGTGGCTAGGACGGGGTGAGGCTAGAAATCCTAAAATTTGTGTGACGTAATTTATGGGCCATCCCAAAGTCACTGATAAATTGCCAGATAGCAAACTCACTGGTAAGCTAAAGTTTCGGAACAAACAAAGTAGGTGTAAGACTCTAGTGGCAAAATCTCTGATAAAGTGTCTGATAGCAAATTCGGTGATATCAGACTATTGTGGCACCTACTCGTTCTAGCAACCCTACATACCTGCAGTAAATTTTGTAAGGAAAGAGATATCTGCCTAATACATAGTTCCTAATATATTATAGCTCCGACAACGGAGCGGGAAACGTCACTAAATCTTACTTTTTTGTTAGATACGTGTGGAAACTGAAGACTATGATATTTATAAGTATTTTTTTGTTCTGAACAATTTTTATTTCTTGGCAATTTTCGATTTAATAAGCCGTTCTCGTGAAAAGAAGTAAAAACCGTCAGAAAAGAACTCCTCTGGGTAGTTCTTCTTCATCAAAAGTTTGAAAATGCAGTTACTTTAAATATATTATAATTTTGAGGAGGTCGTGGCCTAATCAGTGGTCGGCATTTGAGTCGCTAAGTTAAGTTGCTCTGGCTGCGGCCGGGTGATAGATGGGTGACCCATTCTAGCACTGGTTTATATTTGATATACGTAATGTATTCATGATATAACTGGATTTTCTTAAAGTTTTACATCCGAAAATAAAACCAGTAATAAAATGCAGTTCTTCAAAGTGACACAAGTTTACATAAGTTAAATGACAATGTTATACATTAAAACTCTTTCAGGTATTTTAGATTCTAATATCTTTCTTTCCAGATCCTTCCTATGTCAAAATCATCGTCGAGCAAAATGACAGATAGCTTTCCTCGATTCCCGCCAATCGCGTCCCTCTTTTTTTTTAAATATTTATTGACAACAGCCCATCGCTTTGATGCCACTAGTGGCAATATTGCTCACGAAAACTGGTTACAAAAATGCTGGCGACAACCTCGGTAACAGCTAGCTTCCTTTATTTTATACGTTTAGATTTTATATACGTATTTTGATTATTTAGTCTCACCCTAAACATCGTTGACGTGAAAATTACTGGTTTTGTAGTGAACATTGTCGATTGATTCGGAAGTTAGTTGCCCGCAATTTAATTTTAAGCCAAATTTAATTGTATATCAATTAAATTTTAAATTTTAAATTATTACATAAGTATATAATGGCTATTTTCATTTATTTTATTAATCACTGACTACGACATATATATTGTAAGTTGCTTTATCTTTAGTATATAAGTACCTGAAGTCTGTAATTGGAGTCAGCCGTAGCAGCTGCAGCTAAGAACGGGTCGTAATAAACGCTGTAAAATAAATATTAATAATTACATTACATTCCCAAAATATGTATATATATATTATCCACATGTACATACTACTTATTAACAATTTTTTTTTCATTCAATATATCGTTACTCTATAATAAATTTAGCATACATGATTAATATAACCTTATCAAATATTTTGTAGCAGATAACGGACTTTAAATAAGACGAAGACCTTTATTTCGAATACACTTACGTAAATCATTTTATTTATAACCTTTTTGTTGATGATTCCATTTTCATGTAACTTAATGGTTCCGTATAAATTCAAGTTAATACTTATCTCAATTAAATATAACCCAAGTTAATAATAATTGCAGCTTAAGATTGTCTGCTCCAGAATAAAGGCTACATAACTATTTATATATATTCCATATTTGTCTAACCAAAGTATGCTGGAATCACAGTAATAACAGACTGCGTGGTTTGTATACTTTCTGTAAAACGTCCCAACTTTAGAAAGGGACAGCCTCTGATCTAAGGTAGAGCTATCTCTGTTTCTCTTCAAGGTGATGATAGAGACAACTATACCGTAATTTTCCCTGTATCTCTTTCTCATTTTCGAATATAAATATCACCGAATGCGCCGTAAGAGTCTGGTATTACTAAGAATTATTGAATGTATGTGATACTATTCTAACCCACGGCCGTACAACTTACGTTAGACAGAAAAGTGTATATTTTATTGTTATTTAAACATGTCATTATTTTTAACAGCATATTAAACCAAAAATAAAAGTCGCACTGATGATAAAACGACATAAACTGAGTATGAATGATAAATTGTCAAAAACAATGTGCGAGTGATGTTTTTAGATTTTAACCGCAACAATCGTGCACAAACTAATAATCTAGTTATATTAAATGATAAATAACTAGTAATATATATAAAGCAAAAATCTAGGTTCAATTTTATTAAATTAATTATTTTTAAAGAAGACTGTGAACCTTGAAAAATGCCCAATATTATCTTAAGCACTCTAAATTTTTTAAAAGATTTAGTAAGAAGTAGCTCAGCGGAGAAGAAGTTTGAACCGACCACCATTACGGATTCCAATCCTTCCTTTTCTTACCGTTGAGCTATCGAGGATACGTGTTATATACAAAATTTAAACTACATATTCCGATGAAATCCAAATGGTAGAAAAATTAATAGCGTCATGCATGTGTAACTATTTATTGTGAATGTTAAAAAAATACATCGGCTAAGAAAGAGTATAGAGAAAATGTCATAACAAGTCTAATTAAATCTATTCATAAATACTAGTGAGAATACCTATAATAAATTGCATCGCAATTCTAGACTATACAATAATCCTATGTAAAGCTGTTTATATTGAAATATAACACAATCTATATTAAGGGATGGCTTATTTACATTATCTATAACTAATTAATAATAAAAGAGAATACGCGTGTATGTACGTACATGAATATTCCCCGCTTTATAAACAAGGCTAGATATAACTACACTATCTGTATATTAATGCATTAATATTAAATTAGTTTTCATACCAACATCTATGGGAAAAGGAGCTGGAGTTAATGGTAAGGATCTCTATCTTTAGGAAGACTCTCAAAGGATATCCCTCGCCTCCTGTACAAGGTTTTAAACATAAGAAATATTTGTTTACGACAACATTATTTTAAAGTTATTTTAATCATTATTAGCCGAACTAAAATTAAAGTCCAAAATCCTCGCATTTTATTCGGTCGGACTACATCATTCGGAGTTTTTAATGTAAACCCAAAATAGATGGAGCTATTTTCCAATATCTTTTCTTTGTCTATGTTATTTATCAACGTTCCTTTCGTTTGTTTAAAAAAAAAATGATTCAAAAAATATTTTTTGCAACAACTTTTTAAATATTCCTACAATTAAAAAAAACAAAAAAACATTTATATGTAGGATGGATAGACAGAGGGACAACGTATGTATGTAAGTACAATGTTTAGACATATAGACCAAATGGTCTATATTTCTAAACATTGTGGTTACATAAATATACACAGTGTGCTTAGTGCTGGTTTTCTAGCTTTTACGCGTTGGTTAAAGTTTACTTCGATTTGTACGGACATTGATCAGTGTTACAACGTTACCGCTAGGTGGCGCTGATCAATCTCCATACAAATTGAAGTAAACTTTACTAACGCGTAAAAGTCAGAAAAACTCGTACTAAGCACTCAGGTGTCATTTCGACCAAATAAATTCAGTTAAAGGGTAAATTTTGTGAACATAAATATGAGGCGC
Organism: Charaxes varanes; assembly: GCA_024363005.1. Taxonomy (NCBI): domain Eukaryota; kingdom Metazoa; phylum Arthropoda; class Insecta; order Lepidoptera; family Nymphalidae; genus Charaxes; species Charaxes varanes. The sequence continues at coordinate 520,278 of JANCMC010024695.1, forward strand.
GTTTGAGGGTAGGACCGGTTAATATGGCAGCTGTGCACGTGGTTCAGTAATGTTTCAAATTTCGATTAATAATCTTGTTTTTAAAACAAGACATCAAGTAACAAGCTTTATATTAGATAAGTAACTGATATCTTAATTGATTATAGTGTTTTTTTAATTACACTAACGCCATCTGGTTTGAATTAGAGAAATATTCAGTTGTTCGAATTTCGAAATACAAACAACACTTTTTTCATCTTAATTTCGATTTTTTTTTATGTAACAATGCTAAAGGCCTTAATCCTTCAGGTGAATATAGACAGTATGATTCATTTGTAAAAAAAAATAAAACATTGTCTAATGTTTTCAATTATACATTCGTCTTATCCGAGTCTAATATAAATAGAAGATCTGGGGATCTTAAGTCGACGACATCCATATATTATTAATCGAAAGTTAAAGCATACGAGAGAGTGTGAGTTTTTTTTTGCAGAAATAATTAGAAGTCTGCACTCGTGTAACTACCATAAAATAAAATATATAATTTACAAAAACCCCGAAAAATGTTTAAGAGTAAGTTATAAAATTTATCTCACAGTTGAGTAAATTGTCGATTTTAACAGTAATATCTACCTGCAAATTAAAATATTTATTATTTTATTAAAATATATACGAAAATATATTTGAGAATCTTAACGTATTTTAATAATATCGATAAAATAAACTTTTCGTAATTTAATCGCTTTACATTCTTGTAAGTACAAAGTTCTTGTAAGTTCTACATTTGCTATTCTATTCTCTCAATCTATTCTAATATTATAAATAGGAAACATTTGATTCTGTGTTTACATTGAGTAGGCTCTGAAACTACTGGACCGGTTTGCACCTAAATTGTCCCTGATAAACATAGGCATAGAATACTTTAAAAAAAAATTAGGCATCCTTATGAAAACTTCAATAATGTAAATATCCGTGCGAATGTAAAATGAAGGGCAGAAGAGCTAGAGATCTTTCAGTTACTCGATAGGAGGAAAGAACTCCCTTGAAATTTTTAGAATACAGCCTTTTAGGCCACCATAGCTTACGTTCAATTTACGATTTTTTGAGAGAAAAATGCTCTTGACCGATTACTATTATATAATTTATCAAAACCGACCCTTACTGGGTTATAGAAGAGAATTTCCTAGTAGGTATTTAAAGGATTTAGTGTTATCAAACAAATTATCTATGTATATAACAAAAATCAATTGTTGTTCGGCAGTCTCGCTATATTCGAAAACGGCAAGGCCGATATAATTTCTGTCTGTTTTGTTTCTTATTTCAGAGAAGATTTGAAAGCAAAGAAAATTAAAAGATTACTTAAAATGACTGATATTGCAGATTTGTTTGATACTTCAGAATGCTTCAAATAGATGAGTTTCTTACTAGATCTTTTGTCTGACGTGCCATGTAAAATTATTATATCATAAAACATTCGGAAAGTGTCACGTTTTATGCAAAATACATGAAAGAAATTAGTTAACCGGTTAATAGCACGCAAACCAAAATCTGGGCAAGCCAGCGTCTGTCGGATCCGCTAGTGCTAAATAAATTAGTGGTTTTTCACAACAAAACAATTTGGAATGGCGAAGAATATTCTAACTTCTTATATTACGTGTCACATTACTACACTAGCAGTAGTGCTGGATAAGTAATACATCAAAGGACTTGCATTTTCGTTGGCCGATATTTCTGTTTATCTTCTATGGGAATCTTAAAGAAACACTTTTAACAAAGATGTCGCTAGAAGTATGCGTGACTTTAAAGAAAGATTTCTATCTTTATTATCAAACTAAAATCTATCTTAACAGGTTTATCCCAATCCGTTATTTAAGTGAACTAAGAAAAATAATAATGAACATAAAAACAAAATAACTAGGCAAGAGCGAGTCAGACTCGCGCACTTAAGGTTCCGTGCTACCACGTAATACTTATCAGGTTATTTTAAGATTTGTACTTGTCATGAGATTTTTAATTTGACAAAGTTTCAAGGTCAACTGGAAGTATACTTTAGGCTTTGATTCCCTTTTGAATGTATTTGTATAGAAATTTCGCATAATTATTGTTTATGTAGAGGATAATAAGCGAATCTCAATATTTTTATAAAATATTCGTTATAAATGCTTTAAATTATTAAAATAGAACCTCACGCACACCACTGCGAAGCGATTTAAACACACATGTATACGTTGTACTATAAGATTGTTTCAAAGCACAGTCAAGACGACCATACGTTAATTAATCGTCATATATAACAACGTTGTACAAATAATTAAAATTTTGTATATCAAGTATTAAAAATTGGCTTGGGCATTTCGCCTGTTTGACATGTCTGCAATCAGTGTTCAATCCGACTATCTTACTGATTCATGCAGTCCTTTTACCGTTGAGCTATTGCGGCTTAGAGGTTATTTTTATAAACATTTTTTCCTTTACCATATAATTTCAAGGTCGCTCAAACTGGTATTTTTGCTTTTTCGCATAATCGAAACGCTTCGTACGGGATGCCGGCATGTCAACAATGTAAGGGTGGAAACCCGCACGGCGCCTGCTGGTTCGATATCAATTTATATATTAGATATTCGATATCTCTTTTGATATCTTCGCCTTTTCTAATGTGCCATCTAATTTTTATTTCTAAATATAATTAATTTAAAAATAAAAGTTAGACACATACATAGCTGGGTAGGACTTCTCTTTCAAAACACCGTTGTGTCTTAACCTTATTTAATATTGTTTAGTTGACTTTAATTAATACTGTTGCTACCGCTCGGATAATGTACCGGGGCTACTGAAAATCAGTGTCGGAGAGAACGCATGTCACTGTGACGTATAACTGAGTAGCAGCCATTTTGAGTCGTGGCACTGCATGCACAGATTATATTATGTGTCAACGTGTTACTTTTATTATACCGGAGCTAATATTTTCGTATAAAAACCATTTAATAGCTTAGGACGTCACGAATTTCTTATACGCACGTTTTAAGTACTTTATCGGAACCAATCGGAAGCAATACTTCATTTTAATATGTAATAATGTGATTTTTTTGATGCTGTTTCTTCGCTTAAAGAATATTGTCTTTGTTAATATTTTCTTACTGATATAATCATACCCACATCAATAAAATGACGCCAAGGGCGTGTGAGTACACGCTTATTTAGTAGGGTTCCGTATTTGATATGCGATTAGCACATTTGTTAAATAACTACAAAAATTGTTGTCCAATTTCGTTCAAAATAATTTTCCTAATGAGTTTTTAACACGTTCTATCATCATAAAAAATTCTCAAGTCTCTACATATAATAGCTTGAACCCGCAAGATAATCCCCCCTGTGACCAAATTAGTATAATCTGTAAAATCTGTGTGAACTACAACATTAATATTTTATGAATTCTGCTTTATTCCAAGTCTATATATTTGAATATTCAAAGTAAACAGACAATTCATAGCACTATAGAGGAACTGATCTACTACAGGTTTAAAATTTTTAAGAATAAGTTAAAAAACTGGTATATAACAGCAGCTTATGTCATTTGATGATACAGGGCAAACGGGTATAGGCTTCTAGATTTGACCTTTGTGAAGAGAAATAATGCAAGCAATTGTTGAGGAACGAGATGCATATGTCAACTTATTCTTTTAAAAAGAAAGGCAAAAAGCATATAGACGATTTTGATAACAGCCAGACAGTAAAACATATTGGTTTCAACGAGTTTCGAACTTCAAAAACATCATTTTAAAAATAACATATCCAATGAACCTTCTATAACTTAATTAAATCACGAGGCGGATAAGTAGGCACTATGAGAGTAGTTTGACACCAAAAGTGAGTACTGTAATCCTCCCTATAACACGGTACACTTATAACGAATTAATGTTAATCTAAAATATAGTGTTGTACGAGAATAATCTTACAACGCGTTTTCCTATAACGCGAAATAAATCGAACGTGCTATAGGAGGATTACAGTACATTTGTCAACTGTTTCTGTGTTATTATAATACTTTAATTACTGTTGTCTTAATTTTTTTCGCGTTCCTATAAACTTTAATAATACTTTTTACAAATTAAAGTCAGTAATTTATATTAGATATTCGTAAATGATTAGTTTTCATTTGTATTCTTGTATTTGAAAACGTTTACGTAAAAATCATAATCATTTTTCTACTAAACAACTTCGTCAACTTAGAATTTCATTCACTGTTTCCGGTGACACTACCTACCGCAGTAAAAGGACCATAACCTTCGTACAAGGCGTGAGTTCCGGCATCTTTACCACTAGCTAGAGTATTATTTTGCGTTGAAATTGAGATCAATCAATCAATCGGAAATATGCCACAGAAATCTTAGGTATTATGTTAGGTACAAATTACAATCACATCTAGTCGCTTTCGACGTTCAAACTTGAAATTAAATTAAAATTAATTATTATATATTATATTGATATTAACAATTATTATAGATTAGCTTTTTAAAGATATCATTTACCACATGTAGCATAATATTTAACTAATTCAATGTTATTAAGTGAATGACCTAATTTTCTCCTTTGCCTTGCTTCAACGACACATAATTATTAATAATAATAAATAAATAATAAATAAATATAAAGGACTATATGACACACGGACGTCTGTTCCTAAGGTAGACAACTTAATGTCTGTGTTATAGGTAACAAGGTACCCGGTTCAAACCCCACCGCCATTGGGATATTGTCTTACCCACTCCTAATACAAGCTTTTAGTTTAAGCTTAGTAGGAGGGGAAAAGGGAATATTAGTCATATCTAAAAAGTATTCCTAAATGTTCTTTAAAAAAAAAAAATTAAAGTTTGTGTCCCCGTAACTAGCGAAACAATTTTTTTTACGTAACAAACAGAGAATTCAATTTTATTTATACGTACAGATGTATTATACATGAGTATGAATTTATGTTTAACAACCTTAAATTCGAAATTTAGTAAATGCTCGATACTCCACTCGGGTATGTTCCTTGAATTCAGTAAACTCATCCCCTACGCCATAACTCCTTACAGACATGGCTTCATGAGAATTATTATTTCAATCATCATGTACTGTGGCTGGGGACTTTGTGTAGCTGCGCAAAATTTGTAGTACACCAAGAAATTGGTTTGCCACGCTAAGGTCGAATGTCGTTTGCACGTCAATTAGTCATAAGGCTCATTTTTGCTTGTTATGCATTACGTTAATTTCTAACAATAACTCTTAACAAAATTTTCTTTAAGTAGGAACTGTCATCTAAAATAATAAAGCACCTTCTTGGTCGAGACTATACATGACACGTGAAGAAGAAACAGGGCAGTTTTTAAAATAATTAATATCACATGTCATCAGCACTATAAATAACTCGTAAATAAGGGATGAGAACAAAATTGGAATCGTTACCATATGGCGTGCGTCATTTAATATTAAAATTATATAACCGTATCGAACCCTCATCGAAGTTCGCCCCATTCTGGACTCAAAATGGACGATTTTTTACATTCAATTATACCGTGTGACCCTAGTTCTATCTAGATTGGTCTGTCTCTCCCTTTCCAATGTCAGTTGGTCATTTTAACTGCAGACTCTGGTACTACACCGGGATAACGCTACATAGAAGATTGTAGGTAGAAGAAATAATTGCTTGTATTGGTCATATAATTAGTATAACAATATCTTGCCTTATTCTCAGAAGGAAAATATTCTTAAATGGTGCCATTTTAATTTCTATAGAGGAATAATTAGACTACTAGGAGGAAGCAAGATGAAATTGATTGACCTCCCCTATTTTTATCTTTATAAAGAGTCATTTTATATAAATATTATTTGTAAGTATCCATTCATAAAATGTATGTATATATCCAATAGCGTAAATATTTAGCACAAATTTTTCTTCCTTCTAGGTTTTAAGTCTATAGAGAACATTTCTATTATTTACAGCCTTAGTTCTGAATATGTGCAACATTCAGGATTATGGCAGTGAATAATTTAATGCGACTACATTATATATTATATATATTGCTTTGCGAATACTGTATTTAAAATCCTTAAGAATAGGGAGACATAGGTCTTTGACATGTTAATATGACTATATCATATTAAATATTGCACAAATCTGTACTAATATATGAACTCTGGAACTACTGGTCTGATTTGAAAAATTCTTTCAATGTTACATAGCCCCTTTATCAAGGAAGGTTATATATCATCATGCTAAGATTGAATCTTTTTTTTTACCTAATTTTACGCGGACAAAGTCGCGGGCAGAGGTAGTCGTGATTAGTATTAATATAATTGAGGTCTCAGCAAGGTCATTGACAGTAGGACAGCATCTGCGAATGTATTTTATGTAATGTAAATTTTCTAGCTATATTTTTGATTTAATCCAGTTATAAAATATGGTCTGTTCTTTTATTAAGTTGTATTTTGTTTTAGCATAATTATTTTGGAAACTTGACACTTTTTAAATACCCGTTTAACTTCCAGTGTAGTACATGAGTGTGTACCCACACAATTTGAATATTTGAGTGCAGGTTTTTAAAAATAGATTCGAATAGTAGAAATAACTTAAATTACTTTTTTTTTTGACTTATTCCTTGGATTTATGGGTCTGACCTTTTTCATGAACTACAGTTAGACTTAGACATAGAACTAGATCAGGACATTCGCCTGGATTTACACAATTGATATAAGTACCTCATAACTGTTTCTCACGTAAGATCGGCATGAAGTGGCGGCGTTGCTGTCACGTAAAGTGATGGATTGCCGTTGCGTTTAAATCCCTCCATAAAAGCCGGCAACGCATCTGCTAGTCTCCTGGTAGTGCAAATATCCATGGGAGTCAGTAGTCGCCTAGGTTAACCGCCTGCCCGTTTGTCCCTTGTAATACAAAAACAAAACCCGAAACTAGATTTTGAACATTGATTTGCATCTAGACTTAGTCTTGCTATTATTCATACATGGACGTCTCTCGAAAGTTCCTACACTTAATATGCTAGTCTTATTTTAATCTAGATAAATCTAGAACAATATCTGCGAAGCTGACCTGTATTTTCATTATATTGTTCACATTTATTTTCTATATACTACATAGACCCTTCTATGTTAAACATCAATCGTTGAATACATCACTGCTCAAGGCAGTTCCAGTTCAACCAGGTTTCTGTAAAAAATATTTATTTCTACAGATTAATTGGGTCATTCAGGTGAATCTAAAAAAAAGGTGAAACTGCATATTGGCTATCTGTTTGTATAAATTAAATACGTGGCAAACAAGCAACCACCGTAGCCTATAGATGCTATCCAACAAATCTTGGCGATCATAACGCGAATAGTAATTTGTGGCTATAGAAGTGTGGTGTTACCGATGTTATACCTTTATTTGCGAGAAATTGATTCCTTTATCTCGAATAATAGCAGTTAAAGCTGCCGACCCGAGCGATACGTTGAGTGGCGCAATTTAACAAGTGCATACGATCGCGGTTTCAATTGACTCTGATTCCGTTTGGTTGCAGTTACCTATTTGTCGGTGGTCATTACTAGATTTGAATACAATGGGCGACCGCAACAATCCCATTAAGTTTGGCCCGGAGTGGCTGCGAAATCTGGCGCGTGAGCGGAGCGCTGGACGATCAAACGTCAGCCAAAACGCCACGAGGCCTGGCGGTACGGCCGACGCCAGGTCTTCGAGCTCTCAGGGACAAGAGCACTCCTCTGCTGCCGCGGGGGCCTCTGCGAGCACAGGCAGCTCAGTAAATTCATCTAACTCCAACACTCCGGGGGCAAACGCAACCGGCAGAAGTTCCACACCCACTCCGGGCACGTCTTCTGGAACAAACACAAACAAAAATACAAACAATAATCCACATAAAGTCCACCTCGCAAGACTTCGGTAAGAATTATTTGTTTAAGTATTAGGTAATAATATATTTTTTCCTTCTAGACAACAAAGAATAATTTATATAGGCTTAGTATTCGAAATTTCCCTATAACTAAGCAAAATGCTTAGTCAAGACTGAGGGCGCCACGAGAACGAGCCGATTAATTATCATACGTATTTTGCTTAATACCCTTTAAGGTATGGAAGGTCTTTAGATATGATACAGAGGTTAGCATGGCGCCGCTCCACGGGCCTTCTCTTTGAAGCCCCAGACCATATATTTTTTAAATTGATGAACACTAGTCGTTTATCTGTATCTAGTTAAAAATGATATAAAAGTAGCTGTTTTGCAGTTGTACTTACAAATAAAGATAATAATTTCGTCTTTCCCTTGTCCATAGATATGGCAGAGAAGAAATGTTAGCATTGTATGATAAAACAGCTGAGGCACCAGAAGATCTAAAGCATTTTGATTTATTATATCAGTCAAGGGAAAAACGACCATTCGCTTTTCACAACACATTTGAGGAAGATGTGGTGAGATTTTTTTTATTAATTTGATGATCTTGTTAAAATTTTGAAACTTGTATTTTTTGTGTGCAAGTCTGAATTATTTGTCTCTAATAAAAGTCCCGTCGTTATTGGTCCAGGTTCCTCAGATATAATTTGTAACAGACAGACATACAGACAATAATGATTTAATATATGTTTTTTGATAGGTAACATATATCATATGAATCTAGTGAGAGAAACTTATTTCAATGTTACTAATGAACACTTCTAATAATTTGATCTGTATAGAGACAAGGTACCTACTACGACAAAACTGACTGTCGTATCTTGAAATTGTGCTTGGTTTTCTTGTGGTTTGTGACATAAAAATGTAAGAAAATGTTATTCTGTAACGTGTTGTACGTGGTTTTGCAGCGGGACAGTTTGCGCGGTCCTCCGGCTAGCGCGGTAGCCCCAGAGAGGTATTTCGGCGTGGGGCGCGGCTCTGGTCGCGGGACTATGCCGAACGATTCCCGCGGCAGGCCTCGGCCCCCCTTCGTCCGTCATCCGGGGACACACCCAGTTGGAAGGTAACATCTGTTTGACGTGAAAACGCCTTATAAATCGAAGAACGTCGGGTTCACGTACGAAAAAGCATGACTCATTGTCACGTTCCGTCTAGAGCCGAGCGTGCAGGCGAGAACGCGGAACAAGCGATAGAGAGGCACGAACGGCTTAAGCATCCGGCGTTATCTCATATATTTTTTTAATAACAATATTAGGAATATTTTGACTAATATTCTCATTACCACTCCCGTTAACCTAGGAATTTATTGTACTGTTTACTTCCCTTACATTGATGTAGTAAGCTTTTAGTGGTCATACATAAATTGCATGTCACACAACGGAGAGTGGTAGATTCATAGAGGTTTCCACACAGAACTTTTTTGCGGCTTATATAATCATAATTCGTATTTGGCGAGAGGTTAAAATAACTTTACAGTCTAGCATAGATTTGCACTAGTCTCGACGTTAATGCGCCTTGATGAGCATGCTGGATAATCCAGGATTTTAGAATATTATTTTACAAACATTATCATAGAAAGTATACTAGTAGTCTATACAGATAATTAAAATTGATTTGTCTGTATGTTATTTAGACGTTACAACGTCTAAAAATCACATTAAGAAACCAGTTTTCTTAATGTATTTTTTTTATTTGGGTTTGAGTGGCGCCCTGGATAATTTAGATTCACAAATTAGCCCGGCAGATGTCGCTACGGTCGGTATCTAGGTTATCTTTTTATCGATTTTCATTTTCGGACAGGACAGCATCTGCTGGGTCGACTAAATTTAGTCGAATTCAACCCTACTAAGACACAAGTTTGCGCTTTCACCGCTAAAAAGTCCCCCTTCGTCATGTCTCCTCGATTCCAGAAGACTTCCCTGGTCGCTTCAGCCAGCATCGGGATACTGGGAGTCGACATATCGAGTGACGTTCAGTTCCGCGGTCGCTTGGAAGAGAAGGCTAAATTAGCCTCCAAAAAGCTTGGTGTTCTCAACAGGGCGAAGCAGTACTTCACGCCGGCACATCGCTTGCTACTCTACAAGGCGCAAGTTCGGCCTCGCATGGAGTTTTGCTGTCACCTTTGGGCGGGGGCCCCACAATATCAACTGCTTCCATTTGATCGCATACAACGTAGAGCAGCTCGAATCGTCAGCGACCCAGCTGTTTCCGTTCGGCCCGATCCTTTGGCTATACAGAGAGATGTGGCTGCACTTATTAGCTATTACTATCGCGGCGCGGGATACCGGCCAACTTTAATTAAATATAACCATTAAAAATATTTATAACCGCGCCGCCGGCTTTTGCATTTTTATAGGGTTTTGAGAGAAAGCCGCCACTTCGGGAATGTGAACGCGGCTTAATTAAAAGGTGACAAGATACTCTTTGCTGTGATGTTTTTTTTTACGACAAAACGGCACTAGGAATACATTAAACATTTTATGACAATTAAGCAATTCTATTAAATATTCTGTTTTCTTTATTATCAGAGAAGCTGCACTTGTTTAATTTAATTAATTATAATATATACTTCATTATTTATAATAACAATACTAATAAAAACTGTCTAAATGTTTAAGGCAATTTCGACTATCTATCGACATGTCACAACATGTACCATTATCACCAAATTACTAAATAATGATTTTAATTTGTCGAAACGAAACGTCAAATGAAGGTTTTTGCTTCCATTTTACACGACTTGCATGGCCGTAACGTCGAGGATACGATACGTGCGACTTCTGATTTAAGTCGTGATAGGATATTTAGCAACTATGTTGGATAAAAATTAATGTTTCATTTGAAGTTCGTTTTCGAGCGTAAAAGTAAGTAAAACTATCGAGAATGTACGTGCTAGACCCTCAGAATAAAGATTGTGGCATAGAGTATGGGTCGATCATTAGGAATCACTTCACCTTTTAATATAGTTGTCCTAAAAGATATTTTTCACAAAAAATTGTGTTCTAGAAGCGTTCCAACAAGTACACGGAATAAGAAAGTGAAGACCTCCAAAGTCATTCTGTCTATTTTCCCAATGCTTAAATTAACAACTCTACCGGCAAAGTCAGAACACCACAACATAAACTCGTAAATGTTTTTTTTTCTTATTCGTAAAGAAGCACGTGCTTGACTGCAATCACATCGATTTTAAATGTCGCATGGTGGACTGCTCTTATCTAAGTAAAATAATTATTCACAAGAGTGAATATATTTCAGTATAATATCTTTAAAGCAAGAGCGTTAAAAGATATTATCCTGAAATTAAACTAAAGTTCGACTGGAATGTCGACCAAATAAACGGTCACGGCGCTGTATCTATACTTCACCACCTTATTAGATAGTTTTTTTTTTTATTTAATTTTGTAACAAAATAAATTATAAGACATCGTTAAATTGCACATTATAAACCACACAGGTTTGTCCAATATGCAAAAGTTAGTTCGACAAAGAATTATAATATTATATTATCTATCTCTGTAGGCGCATAAAACAACTATCTATTCGATTTGTTCATCTCCTGGTAATGTATGGAACTATTTTTATCTATAGTGGACACGTTTGAGGGCCCTCAATACGAGTTATATGACTAATGAGATAGTGATGTTCTATTGTATAAGTTGTTTGTCATTACTTAATTCATTTTGTTGTGTTTACTGATACACTAGATTTTCGTATATTTATCTCTAAGTGGTATGCATTTATTCCTGTATCATATAATAATACTGTTCCTGTATCATATAATAATACTGATAAAAACTGTTTTATCTTGGATAGGAATTAGAGCTTTAACTTTATTGCGCCAAAGTCTTATAAATAAATAACTTGAACTAGGATGCAACAAAAAAACGACGTATTTAAAGAAATATATATACACTTATCAACAGTAAACATTGTTGTAATTAACTCGTTCTAATTGTTACAACCACAGCTACATATTGAACGTGCCCCTAGAGGGCTCCAAAGAGTCCTCAGAGTAGAGTTCAATATTAATTACACTTTGTATATATCCCTGATTGAGCACCTTCGCTACCACACACTTCTATTATCTCTATATACTTTATACTTAACATGGTCTTTAACTATTCCTTTCCAATGAAATCAAGCAATTCTCACTAACAAAATACGCAGCAATAGCGAATAGCGAATATTATTCGACTATAATTTTTTGTTTTTACTTTCACAGTCGAGCTGCTCTACATGTCTCATTATCTCTCTTAAAAGAATGTAGTAAATACTAATATTCTAAAAAGTAAAGTTTGTGAGTTATTGTACGTGTCGGGTAGTAGAACTGATCCAATTTCGAAAGTTTTTTTACTGCTAGAAATGTATGTTCTCCTTTAGTGCTATAGGGTACTTTTTTGGTATATATACATTTAAATTTCATCCGTGCGAAGGCGGGACGGGTGACAAGATCCTCACTATTCAGATTAATTGTAATTATGAGATAATTAACTATTAAATTAATTAATATAACGTTTTATGTGAGTGCTAGGTTCTTTATTAAGAACCGAATAGACTTGATTAAAAACCGTATTTTAGACAACTATTTTATTTGCAGAAAGGAAATTTTTTTCGGTGTTTCCGAATAAATACTTATTTAGGATACTTCAAGAGTATATATTCTTAAAGGCCAGCATTGCATCTGCTGCTCTCTGATGTTGCAGTTGTCGATGGGCCATGGTAGTCACTTAGATGAACCGCCTGCCCATTGGCTGCTTATTATATAAAAAAAGTTGACTATTAAATGAAAAAGTTACAAGATTAAAATGATTGGCACCCTTAACACGCTTTTCACATAAAAAGCGGGAAATATACATTACGAGGGTTTTTGTCAATTAATTTAAAATACTAACAAATGCTTTGTCACGTGTTCGTCATTACGTTCGTCACTTAATAAAATACATATATTTTTGAATATGGGATTAAGTCATTATATTACCTATCCAGTGAAAGATCTTTAATCTCATATTTTTAAAAAGTGTATCTTGTTAAATAGAAAAAAATAAACACATTTCACATAAAAATCCTCTCTCATGTGCAATTTCGTTGCACCCAAGTGTATTTTAAATTAGCCTATATTATTTGTTGCAACATCATCTATCTGCTAGCAAGTTCCATCAAAATCACATTACCCACAACAAAGACAGACTGAAATATTTTGTTCCCATCATAGGCTTCGAATATGTGTACTGTCTTTAGTAGAAGGATTTTATTCTGGTGTTATAAAACAGGGGTTGAATAATGGACTTGTTCGAAGCTAATTTAAATGATACATCTACTTTGTTAGCATTCATGTATGTATGTAACTAAATTATGCCAATAAAGTGTTAATTTTGCAATATACGTAATTGTTATTGCCCGCAAATATCTAAAGTCTGCTACACACGTATCGATAAATCGTTGCGATTTAACTACGCAGTTTTATCCATGATGTGTATGAAAAATCGTTGTCGAGTAAACTGCACAGTTTTTTCGTTGCCTTTGTAAAAAACTGACGATCGATGTCGATATTGGAGCAATATGGAGGCACTAGGAAAGATTCGATTTAACTGCACAGTCAAATTGCAATGGTTTATTGATACGTATGTATGAAAAATCGTTGTCGATTAAACTGCAAAGTTTTATTGTTGTGTTTGGATGACGATCGATAATTTCCGCTGTTTCTCACGGAGCTTGCTTTAACGTTCGATTTAACTACAAAGTTATATCGCAACGATTTATCGATACTAAGGCCAACAACGCATCTGCTTGCCTCCTGGTCGTTCAGATGTCCATGAGCGTCAGTGGGCACTTAGCTGCCTGCTGCCGTCACGTTTGCATCTTGTAACAGTAAAAAAAATACGGTTCCTATATTTACTATTTTCTGGCTCTTAGACTATGTGCAGAGTTTACAAGCACGGGTGCAGTGCGGTTCACGTGACGGGGTAACGTGCGCGGAAAACAAAGGATTATTATATAAAACGACGGTGACGCGGAACACATAACATTGGCCGAGATGAAAACGTTACCCAATACGTGCGGAGACTGCGCAAACCGCATAACATATAGAGATAAATAAAACAACAAAGTTAAGAATATCATAAGCATTAGCGTGGTAAAGAAACTATCTCTACAGCCTTCACTAACATGCCACCATGCAGGAAAAACGGTAACTGAACCAGTTTTTGTTGGAGGCCTTTCATCGAATCTTTGGATCGAACCAGTCCGCTCGGATCAAGGTTGGTTCAAGGCGCTAGAAACTTGACCCCGCGTAAAAGTTGTCGCGACCGTTTTACATCGACGCAACTATTTCACTTTTTTTTAAACTGTCGTTTATTTATATATTAACTGGCTGCTAGAGATCGCCGACTGTTAGTAATTCTGCCACGAATGTATAGATTTGCGTACTTTATGATTACTTAAAGCTTATACAGAATTTTAATCCTTTGTATATAAACGATAATTGAGTAAAAATTTCATTCTCCTCTTTCCGCGCAATTTTCGAAAGATAGTACAGAAAGTTTTCGCTTCACGTATTAATGTATAGATTACTCATGACTTTGTCCGCATGAAATTCTTTCCAAAAAAAATATGATTCTGAGTAATACTTTTATTAGGCTGGCCCGTTGGCGCAGTGGGTAGTGACCCTGCCTTTTGCTCCGGGGGTCGTGAGTTCGATTCCCACCTCGAGTCTGGGTGTATTATCCATATGTATGTATTTATATATTTGTAAAAAAAAATATTTATGTATTTTTTTTTTATTGGAGATATTATAACAGGCGGCCGTTACCTACAACACAGGCATTAAGTTCTCTACCTTAGGAACAGACGTTCGTGTGTCATATAGTCCTGTATATATTTATTTATTACTATATAATAATTTCTTAAATTTGTGATCGTTATGTGCACTTATACATAAGTGTTTATAAAAAGCTAATTTGAGTAAAAAAAAACTAAAAGTTTTACCTCAAATTATATAGTTATCTGGCAACACAGCAGACAGTCTGTACTAATAATAACAATCAAAACAAATTTAATTATAAAAATTATTAAAACCGTGTTAGAATAATTATTACATCCAGGTCAATGCAACTGAAAAATAATCAGGTTTATGCATTACAAGTCATAATTGTTTAGCGTCAAAATAATTGCATGTTGATAATTTACATAAGTATAAAAGATATTATAATAATTGATTAATAACATATACATAGATACACTTTATAATTCAATATTAATTCTACTTTTTATCGTCCTATTTTTTATTCTTCCTTTTCATATAAAATTCCATATTTAATACGTAAAAAGCCTATATTTAAAAACAAACTTTACATTTACGATATCGAAATAATAAATATTTAAAGTGTGACAAACAAGCGAATATTCCTTTTACCAGTATAGAACCAAAGTCGAATTTCCAATATCGCAGACAGATTCGACACAAAAGGATCATCGTAATGTTTTTCAAGGATACGATTATAAGCTTTAAAGCTAAGTGTGTTTGTAAATTGACAGACTTATTTGAAGGCTTAATATTCCTTTGTGTAATAAGGTACTTTAAAGAGACATACGGCGTTGCAAGAAATATCGTCCGAAAAATTTAAAGCTGTCCGACCAGAGGAGACCCTACAGAAGACCACAGCAAAAATATCTCCTTCTACTTCCTCCGCATAAAATTAAACTCACAAGAGCATTAGACCTCCTTATCCTCCCCCTTATTCTTATCTGGGCCTGGAGCAAAATTCACTTCTTAAAACTCTCTGCTAAATTTCAAGTTTGTAGCGAAAAAGTAAGGATTTCTACATAAACTTGCGAAAGCCCTTAGCCCTCCTCAATCTGACTCTATAGAAAAATCCTTCTAGTATCTACTAACTCACTATAAACTGATTCCCTGCCGAATTTCACCTTAGGTTTTGGATATTTCGTGATAGGTGACCTTTGGCTTATCAATATAGATTCGCGCAGTGTCATATGACACTCAGAAGTCAGGAAGAAGTTTTTATATATTTTTTGATTGAGGAATTTCATGGTGAGGGGAGTTAATGGAGTTCTTTGTGAAGTCTTGGTCATTAGTCATATGACCAATGACTTTGATGATTACAACGGTCTACCGGCTTCCGTGGCTGGTTATCATCAGGCACGGCGTTCTCCAATTCATCCGACCCCTTTTATGTTCACTTAGGTTACTACCACGCCGTGCCCACCACGTTCCCGTGACACCGTCAAGTTGTGATCGTGATCAAGTCTGACTCATCATCATGTCATAAAGAAACAAAAAACTTTGTTCTAACTCCAAGAAAGTAATTGGCACCCTGGGATTAGTGACAAAAGGATAAACTCGAACATACAGAGGTTTCGGTAACGTTAACACTGTCTCGAGTTCAATGGTTTTGGTCCCATCTCAAAAAATACCAAACACGCCTAAGGAAGTTTTCTGAGACTAATAAAATAAATAAAGAGAAAAAACTCCCTTCAATGTCAAGTAACTATTGCTGCTGTCACTTGTCGCTTATAACATTTACAAATAGGGACACGCGTAGGTCACAGCTTCCGTCGACTGTTGCGACACATCTAATCTTCAGCGGTTGCTCAAGACCAGCCACCCAAGTGGCACTGACGCTTCGCCTCGGCATAATCGGGACGTCCGGTGTAACATCTAAACGTAGGTAGTTGTGATGCTTTACCTAGACTACTCATTGAGAAATTTAAAATATGCACTAAAGAGATTTACAAGAAATTTGACCGATGACAAAATAACATTATTAAGAAGTTGGAATCTCCTAAAATATACATATTTCATGGCACATCCATAACCATTTGGGTTTTCCCAAAATGCCTATGTTATGTATGTTGACAGGATACGATAAGCGGGAGCCGAGCTATGATCACACTAGTACAGATATATCTAAAACGGATACAATTTAGTGCGCATCAAGAATGAGTAAACACAATTTTTAAAGGCCTGCAGTCCACGAATTCACGAGTCTTCTGAGTGCAATTGTCAATGAGCATCAGCAGCGTAACCGCCTGCCCATTTGGCTCTTCTATAGAATCTTACATAAAAAATGATAAGGGAATCGAAATTGAAGAATCATTAAATTCTTTCTCACTGCCGCGTGTAAACAGATATATAAGTAGGTGTCTTCTGAAAATCAGTGTTAAAAGTGAGTGTGATATCTACTCACTTTCAACAAAACGCTGAGGAAATATACCTTTTTGAGACAACACTACGAGTATATACAATGCTATAAGTTTGTCTACCTTAGTTTTAAGATATAGTTAGTTAATAGTTTTTGTGTCATAAAAAGTAGTTATAGTGGGATGGAATCAAATAAACATTATCCACGGGTAACAGCTACGTACGTAATATATCTAATTAACAATAAGATAGCCATAGATTTTATTTCTCAAAGGACTGCAATTGCAAAAGCGCCAAAAATGACCCCACAAAAAGACGCCGAAACAAGGAGGGTCGGTGGCACAAGTGCCGTAAATCCGAATTACCAGAGAAGGGGAAGAAGGAGGAGGTCGGTAGCGCGAGTGCACCGATCCCAATCTCGGCGGGACGAGAACGGGCAGAGGAGGAGGACTCTCCGTTAGGCAGTTCTCTGTCCAGTAACGACAGTACTGTGCTAGCGCTGAAACGGAGAGTCAAAGAGATGGAGGAGCAGAGCTGGTATGCGTTTCTGCGCAAATACCGGCAGCAGAGGAGGGAAAGGTCGCCGGAATTAAAGCCGATTATACATCGACTGATGACGCAGCCTATAGTAAAGGACCGGGACATCGAAGTGCTGGGTGATCAGTTCCATGCGGACGTTGACTTTTTAGTTAAGCTGTCCGCATTGTCTGATCACGCACACGAGGTGGACGAGGAGATGGCCGAGGCTTTGAACTTCTCCAGAGCGGCTAGTTTTCCTCTTCTTTACGTCCATAGCTTTATTTAGCTGGTAGTGTGTTACCACATACTGCAATATCCTTGAGCCTGGAGCCCTCCATTTTTATCATTTTCCATCATCAGTGGGCCAAGTGTCGCCCCGCTTGTAGTCCTTTTGGTCTGCAGTTGAATAGAGCCGGCATGTCCGAAGACCAGTACCTCTTTTTCACATAAGATCGACGTGAAGTGGCGACAATGCTGGCACGTCAAATTATGGTATTGTTGCCGCGATTCGAAGGTTTGTGAGAGTTCCCGTTGGTCTAAACACCGCTTTAAAGCAACGTATCTGCGAGCCTCCTCAAGGTGTAGATGTCCATGGGTGTTGGCAGCCACTTACGCTTGCTCATTTACTTCTTGCAATAAAAAAGTCAATACAATTTACGGGTGTAAGTAAACGTAGTGTAGGACGCCCCTTTCATTATACGTATGTTTATTATCTTTTCATATTTATTTACTAAAGTATTTTGTTATAAAACTATAATATATTTAACATATTTATATATATATCTGAGATTTTTTCAGACCAATGCCCGATAACACAACTTAAAATTAATATTAAAATTACATACTTGTTTCATTTATAAAAAAATAGTTTAATTTTTTCTGTTTTTTGTTTTTTTCACTTGTTCACTAGGAGAAGATCGGATGTCAAATATAAACCAGTGCTAGAATGGGCCACCCATCTATCACCTGATCGCAGCAAGAGCAACTTAACCTATCGATTCAAATTCCGACCTTTGCTTAGGCCACGAACTCCTCATCCCTGTACATCACATTTTTAGGCAATTTTTTATGAAGATTTATTGGTAAAGTTCTATACACACATTAAGCTAGTATATGGTACGACAATTGTGTAAGCTTTTTAAAGCCATTTCTAATGTGTCGTCTGTAAAAAGGTCTTTGCCAACTAGAAGCGCTTCTGTTTTTGCAGCATGTGTGAATTCTGATGATATATTACCATAAATCATAATAGCTTTTTCAACTACATCGCTGTGTTGCTTGAATTTAAATAGAAATCCCGCGTTGATGATCGCATGGGCGTTTTGCGAACGAGGCATGATCTGTAAATACGGATAACAATTATAATAATAATAAGTAAAAACGTTTATTGCGGTTTCTTCTTTGTTACATATCTTAAGCAAAGGTTGAGACCATCTAGTAAGTATAAAATACCTGTATCAGAAGGTCCCGCTATTCCATAACAAATTGTGATTACATAATTTTCTTTAATACTAAATACATGTTTTTTGACTATTATAATTTGTGCGTGTGTGCGTTCGTGCGCGTGTGATACTGTTATGAAGGAAATATTGAGACGGTACGTGTATCGTTTAAGTGAAGTGAAGTGAAACTCACATACCCTGTAATAATAGCCTTTCGTTGCAGCACAGACTAAACTCCAAAATATTTAACGTATACACATAGATTACAAAGAAAAAACAATAACGATAGGATTTGAAAATAACGAAAGGTATGATAAGAAATGAGCTCAAAGTTAACGATAAGTAAATTTTCATATCTGGTTATAATGAATCTCGCATTGATTTACACAAATTGTTGTCAAAATCACGATATTTATTTCTGTTCTTCAAATCAGTTCATGTTTCGTGACCGTTAAGACTTTTATTTTTTAACTTCTGTCCCCAAAGCCCTACCGCTTTGCTGAGAAAATGTTAGGTACTTCCGAAATATCCCCAACATTCTCGCATTCTAGTTCACCTAAGCTGTCTATATTATTAAAAAAAATACGACTATTAACACGCTGTGCTTAAAAGTTTTATTGAAGCTTTAGTAACTCTACGGTATAGTAGGGGAGGCATCGATGCTAAATTTGTAGACACTAAAGCGTTGTTGGGATCTATTGGATTACGTACAATAAGTGCAGAAACAGAAAAAGGTCATGTTAAGGTAAGGTCATGTTGTGCGTAACGCCTGGAGCGTGGTTTTATGGATCGCCTGATGATTTTAGCTACATTGCCTTGACAAAATGGTCAGTTTATATTTTTTGCGTAATCCTTAGTGTATTTCCTTTGCAATAAAAAAAAATTCATCGCCCTCGAATATTTGACAAACGTGGAGCGGACGTTTCTTTTACAACTTTGTGATTCTCCCAGTTTCTTATTTCACGCTAAATTCTAACACATACATAAGCTTATCTCCACGATATTTTGGGTATGTAACATTCAATAACAATGAAACTAAGTATGACCCAGTATTGAATTCTGATCATGAGCCTATATCGTAAGCTTATTATATACGTAAATAAGAAAAACACTTCTAGTCTTTTCTTATCTTGGGAATACGACATATTGTACAGTAGGTTGACATGCTTTTGTACTATGGGGATTCAGGGAACGTAAAAACGAGTGCAAACTGAAAACCATGCTAGTGAAAACAGTACAATTTCGAGAATAGCTGTTTGTTGCGTTACTGTGTAATTGTAATATTCACTTTTGCTTTTATTTTACAGAATATAGCATGTTCTCTCGTATTAAAAGAATAATATTAGGGCAATATATGTATATATAATAATAAATATATAGGACCATATGACACACGGACGTCTGTTCCTAAGGTAGACAACTTAATGCCTGTGTTATAGGTAACATGACGCATGTGAGATTTTACCAAATCCGAATTGACAAGTGCAGCCATAAGACTTAGCTCTCCAGCTAAAACTGTTGGCGCAACGTCGGTCGCACGAACCACTTTTATCACTTAGGGGTTAAAAAAAATTGGTTTTGGATAAGGATCAATAACATGTTTATAAAAACACCTTCGCAAATAATGCCTTATTTTAGAACAAATTTGGTTACCATAAAAAAAGTTATAGGGAGACAACCTTAAAAGATAGACATATGCTGTCGCGGACTTATATTTAGAACTTTTAAAGGGAAACAATTCCGTCATACATGATTTTTGGAAAACTTTAACCGTCTATGCAGCGCACGCAGCGGAAGCTCTCAAAAGCGGAAAAAATAGCCGACTTTAAATCATTCTTCATTGGTGCTCCCCTCGTATTGGCCTTAGAAGAGGTTTGGCTTGATCAAACTAGCGGCCCGCCCCGGCTTCGCACGGGTGTTTACATTATCGAAGTTTTCATGCGGAACCCTTACTTTTTTTTAAATGTTCTATCGCCAATGTTCATTAGGGATAATGCAGGATTCTAATCACAAATATTTATTTTTAGCAGTATGTAAATACACGCATATGGTTACAATACGCCCAGACTTGAGGCGGGAATCGATCCCACGACCCGCGAAGGCAGGATCACTGCCCACTGCGCCAACGGGCCAGTCAATAAACCTTCGTACCACCACTCTCTATATTGGTGAAAACCGCATTGAAATCCGGTGCGAAGTTTTAAAGATTTAAGCGTTCAAGAACGGGAGATGACTTCGTATTATGTACGGAGCCAAATTCCATTGAATCTTCATTACAATATTCTCTTAAAACGACGATCCCGACGCGGGCGTCGACTTGTCAAAAAACCACATAACATGTGTATCTACTGACAGTATATGAAGCTTAATGCTACAAAAACCTCTTTGTTAAATTTAAAGCGCCCAAAAATATGGGTTAACTTTTAACAAACAGATTAAGAAAGAACATACAGGCCTCTTAAAAGTGTATTAAGTGTTTGTTAAGGTACTAGTTGTTCGCGCGACTTCGGCCGCATAAACTTAAGTGAAACAATTCACATAATATCTATATAAATTATAGCCCATGTTGCATGCATAATCATAAAGTCACCGATTAAGTTTTAGATCTAAAGTTAGTTAGTGATACAGGCAGCCGCTTCAACGTCCTTCATCTGGCACTCTAAGAATTATTTCGATATCTCCACCCAACACTGAGATACAGCTATTTTTGTCTTTTTAACTAAAAAAAGGTGTTTGTTAGAGAGACAAAAAAATAATAAAACTTGTTACCGAATTGGGCCGGCGCGTCTAGGTTCCAGTACCTCTTTCTTACATAAGATCGGCAATGCTGTCACGTCAAATGATAGTATTGTTGTCGTGTTTCGTTCGGTTTGTAAGACTTCCCGGTGGCCCAAACTCGTCAATAAAAGCTGGCAACGCCCAGCATCTGCTAGCCTCTTCGTCGGTCGTGCAGATGTCCATGGGCGTCAGTAGACACTTAGCTGCCTACTCGTTTGCCCCTTGTAACACAAAAAAAACAAACTGTAGGAAAAAAGCCACGAGAATGAATTTGTGTACAACAGGTAATATGAAACACAAGGCGAATATAAATAGTCAGTGCAATATGCATCATATTGAAACGTCATGTTATTTCAAGTCATTTCAAGCTGTCGTTATAAGTATTCAGAGTGGAGGGAAGTGTCATGACACGCGACCGCAAGTGTCACCTGTTAGCCCAGCGTCCGAGCTATTTCGGTACATCCGCCCTCCGACCACTGACGCGGTGACAGCCACTCGCTATCACTTACATTCATCTTGAAAAGAATCAATTTAATTTCGGTTTTAAGCCAAGTTCCAACATCAGTGATATTGTATAACTCGCGTGTCTCGTTCCTAATGAAACACCACCGCTTTACATTATGATAAGCATAGGTCACTTAAAAAAATACCCTCAAAAACTTCCTCCGGACTTTCTAAGATTGGATCACAATGTTTTTGTCATATTGATCAATGTCGTCATCCATGGCATTTACCGATTTGAGGTTTGGAGCTAAAATCTGTTCGTGCGTACCTCCTTGATCAAATTTGAGCTTGAGAATTAAATCGTTCCGAATTGGTGGCCCTCAGCACAGGTCATTTAAAAAAAGCACTCAAAATTCCCTACGCGCTTCCTAAGATTAGATCCCCATATTTTTGACATATTCGTCTAGGTTGACATCGATCGCATTCACTGATTTGAGACTTGGAGCTAAAATGTGTCGGTGCATACCTCCAAAATCAAATTTGAGCTTGAAGAGCTCAAATTTGTTCAAACTGGTGTACCTTAAAACGCTGTGCTATATCAGACTTTGTCCTATATATTCAATAAATTGCTGCAAAGAAGCTGTATATTGTTACCCTAGAAACTTTATTAAAAATATTGTGCTAGCGGTGACCAAAATGAAAGCCATATGTGGTTTAGGTTAGAGCCGAGAATGTATTGGATTTGAGTTCATCCTTATATCGTTCAGCTGTCGAGGCTAAATATTAAATAAATTAAAATTAACGGCGACTGATATAAATCACTTTGAAACAAGCAGTATTTTAGATTGTTTCCAAATTAAGATGAGAAATTAACACGAGATCAATCGACGGCGTACTGGAATCTCACAAATATAAAGACAGTAAACCCGATGTCGTGATTCCAATTAACACAATCGAATTAATTCAAAAACGGCTTAAAATTAATTAAAGCAACTAAATTCAGCGGAATAGAAATGTATTTTAAGATGCTAGGTACTTTCACGTAGTGAAATGGTGCCGACGGGGGACGAAAAGACGGCGTAACGTCTTGTAAATTTTAAGGATGATTGTGTAAAATGATGGTACATATTATTGGTGATTCGATTCTATTTAAAGGAAAAAATAAATAAGCAGCTACAAAAAAACGGTTAATATAACGTTTTCACAATAATTTAACCAAAAAAGAAATTAATTAAACTATGCGGGTAGAAAAATGTCACAAACGCAAACTATTTATCCCGTTAGCAACTAATGACGATTTATCACGAATGATTGTTTTAAAATGATTATGATTTTAAAGATGCGCCGACTTTTAGGTTATAACTTGCTCATGCGCAGTTGGCATATCCTACATTGCGCACGCGCGACCGGAAGCTACTCTATCAGTATATATAGCATTGCTATACACACAAACACACACACACATATATATATATATATATATATATATATATATAGCAATCGTTGCAATCGTTGTTCGTTAGTCTCGCTAAAACTTGAAAATCGCTGGACCTTATTGAAACCTGTTTGTTTTATTTCAAGGTTCAAATGGGAAAAATTCTGATCTATACAGATTGGTTCGATATTTCAGAATAGTTCAAATAGATGACGTTCTTATTAGGCCAGACGTGGCATGTATAATTCGGCAAGTGGCAGGTTTTATGGAAAATATAGTACTCTGCCACTATACAAGATGAAATTAAAGGATTATTTTTTACACAATACTATATTTAACATACCTTAATGCTTAAATATCAATATAATTTTTTATTTTGTTATTTTCATGACATCTAATTTACGCTACTTTATTACTACTGTTATTCTTTTCGTTCTTTTTTAATTAATGATTTCTAGCATGTTGTGGAAACTTATAAGTGGGTCTGTAATATAGGTATATAAATATAAATACTATATTTATATGATATTCTATAATTTACTTTAAGGCCTGTGTAATATTGTAAAAGTGTAGTAGTGTAATATCGTATTACAGCATGTTGGTACCCTAAATAAATAAAAAAAAAGAAGATAGGGTTATTGGCTAGTAGCAGGCAAGTCAAAATGCATGCAAGACATAGAAATTATGATTCATAGCGCATACGACGAGGAAAATGGTTAGCGTCCCTTAAGTGAGATTTTTTAGCAAATTTCTCCATTTGTGTGAAGGCTTGGGAAATGTATGCGTCCCGTGGGAAGTCCCCGATCGCTTTGCTTACAAACAATTTCTTTCACATGTATTTCTACTGCCAATCTATAAAACGCGATGAAGTGAAGTTTACCCTTATGTAAATCACAGATGTGACGGCGCATAAGAAAAAGATAGATTCAGGGACAATTTCTTTGCTTATTGGTAAATGAATAAATAAGATAGCATTACGATAAACTATAAATATGTACTTAATAAGCAAATAATTATTTCAAAGAATGTACTCAAATGCATCATAATGTGTATATTATATAAGCTACATTTTATCGAATTTCCACAAAATAAACCGATGTTGATCACATACTAAAGGTACAAATGTCTTTAAGCGACATTTTCCACTAAGTTTCCCAATTTCGGTAAAGTTTTGGGACTTTTATACATCCCTTGAGATGTTCAACTTCGCAAGCCACAAGATACTTTTTATTTCCGCTTCCTATCGATACATGACTAATATTGTGTTCAGATTTCTATGGAAATTTCATATTGAACAACGTCTCTTGGGACTTTATTCCTGAGAAAATATTAAAGTAGTTTAAAAATTATATTGCAATGGGATTCGAAATTTAAATTCAGATGAACTGCGATATATACGTGTGGAGTTTATGGACATTTGAATTGTCAATTTTATGGCGAATAAATTGCTTAAGTTCTTAACGTCGATTTAGCCTTAAGACTAGACACAAACTGTCATAAAGATCGATCTTGTGCCGTTGATATCCAGTATCATTTTGAGCTTAAACTACACTTTAAAATAATGTATTTCCCTACATGTTCCCTACATAGTCTGTCGCATGTATACACAGGTCCGGCCCTACCGTAGGGCGAATGGAGCGTACGCTCCGGACCCCGAGTCCCAGGTGGCGTGGCCTAGGAGCGACTCTTAGTATGGGATTATTTAAAATATATTTTATTTTAACAAATATAAACACGGCATGTTCGATCTTTCCACAATGGAGGGTAGTTGATAAGTGTAAGATTGATTTCTACCGCGCCTCTTCACTTTAGTCCCGACTTCGGCAAGGTACCCGGTTCAAACCCCACCGCCGTTGGGGTATTGTCGCATCCACTCCTAATACAAGCTTTTAATTTAAGCTTCAGGTGGGGAAAAGGGAATATTAGACATACTTAAAAAGTATTCTTAATATTCTTTAAAAAAAGAAGTTGCTTTGACAGTAGCTTTGATATTTAAACAATCTCTTTTTTTATGCATAAAAAATTGAAAATGGAGTATTTAATTAGGTACTGCAAGAGAAAATGACACGGACGGACGGACAGTGCGAACCCATAAGGGTTACGTGTAGTACTCTGGCACCCTAAAAAGAAATTATTCAAAAAATATTGCACAATTGGATGTAAGTGGCGCCCCTCCATGTAAATTTGTTTTTTTTTTTTATTTTTCTAGCCAACCCCACTTGTGGACACAGACGGGGCGGGCGACGGCCAGAGGAAAAGGAAGACTTCAAAAGTTGTTGTCAGATTTCGTTCAGAATAAATTTCCAAATGAGTTTTTAGCATGTTCTATCAACATGGAAAGTTTCAAGCCCAGGGACCTCCTTACGGGCAGACAGACGGACGGACGGACAGAGCGAAATTATAA
The DNA here is from genome assembly GCA_024363005.1 of Charaxes varanes. Classification (NCBI taxonomy): domain Eukaryota; kingdom Metazoa; phylum Arthropoda; class Insecta; order Lepidoptera; family Nymphalidae; genus Charaxes; species Charaxes varanes. The sequence continues at coordinate 546,373 of JANCMC010024695.1, forward strand.
GGGTTCCTTGTCATACTACGTAACCCTAATAAGACTAATGTCATACTACGAAACCCTAATAGGACTATATGACACACGTCTGTTCCTAAGATAGACAACTTAGTGCACAACAGCTTAGTGGTAACAGACACCTGTTGTACACAAATATATTTTCTAGAAATATATAAATACATATATATATACATAATACACCCAGAATCGAGGCTGAAATAGAACTCAGAGCGGAAGGCAGAGTCACTGCCATCTGCGCCAACGGGACAGTCAAACATCATACTATCGAATATAATTTGAAACCAATATATTATATATATTGCCAAAATGCTGGATTTGTAATCACGAAAATTTTTACCGTTCTTTTATAAAACTTTAAAAACCATTGAAAATAGGTTAACAATTATGATCGATACAGCCTGAACTAGCTACTTACCGATGTAACGTAACTAAATTTGTATTCAGTTCTTTAGCACTTCAAAAAAGGAGGTGGTTTTCTTTTTAACTGTATTTTTTAAGTTTGTTACCTCAAATTTGACTTGATAATACGCTTTTAATGATCCTTTTTTATTTGATAGCTGGTGCTACCCGTATAGTCCCAGTTTTTGGGCCAGTTTTGTTATTTTGAAGTCGGTGTTTTTCTGAAGAAGAAAGAAAGATAGTGTATTGGACACGATGACCAGGTCATGTAAAGCAGTTAACTGTTTAGGTAACATTCAGAGTTTGCCAAATAAAATAATTAAATTAATGCGGCTTTAGGCAACTTCCAAATGGAGTTATTAAATATAGAAGTTGATGTTCTTTTTATGTCTCTTCTTGAAGAAATTTAGATTTTTCCGGGCCGGGTCTTCTACCAGCACGTAAAGATGGAAGGAAAGCTTATTGGGAATATATATCTAAAAATGAATCGCAAAATGTGTTGGTAAGCGCATAACTTAACAACGCCTGGATCAATTTAACCAATTCTTTTTTTGAAATGTTTGTTCAAGTCCAAGGATGGTTTTTACGGCGAGAAAAAATCGAATAATTGCCGGGAAAACTCTAAAAACAGCCCTTTTCTTTTTCCCATACTAACGTTTTATATCTAAAATGTAGAGTCAATTTGAATTTATACGGGGACGGGAACGGGGATGATATAGGATAATAGAAGTAATTAATAAGAGGCAGAACATAGTCTGCCGGGTCCACTATGATAGAATTATTGTATGTTGTAGAATAGTAAAACACTAATGATGATCTGATTTTTAATGGATTTATGAAAATTAATCTTTACGTGTTTGTTTTTTTTAAGATACTTAAAAAAAAACAAAGACGTAAAGATTACTTGCCTGATTTACGTAACTTTATGAAGGAGACTACAATCTACATCTATATCTATTTATTTTTTCGTCTTAAAATATGCTTTTACTTTCTGTAGTACTTGAGAACTAGAACGAAATAGAATTGTTTCCTCGGCATATCTAATGTAATTTATAATTCGTCCATTTACTTTGTCCCCTAATTCTTTGCCTTACAATGCGTCTCATATATATGGCCACTACAATATAGAGGTAAAGGTATGCAATATGTATTCTAAGTTATTCTTTTGTTTAGTGCATTTGCTTGCGTAAGTTTTGCTTGGGGTATCTCTGTAGGCGCATAAAACAACTATCTATTCGATTTGTTCATCTCCTGGTAGTAAGTATGGAAGAAGGAAAGAGACGCTTACTAGTGAACAAATTTGATTTGCCACTTTAAGGTCGGATGTCATTTGCACGTCAATTAGTTATAAGGTTCATTTTTGCTTGCCATGCATTACGTTAATTTCTAACAGTAACCCTTATCAAAATTTTCTTTAAGTAGGAGCTGTCATCCAAAATAGTGAAGCACTTTCTTGGTCGACTATACAATACCTATTACACAAACTAAAATAAAATTAGCAATGTTCATGTATCCAATCGTTATTCAAATGGAGACTCTTCTTGAAATCCTGAAGCATTAATTTCGCGTTGAAAAGTGCCTGAGATGTTGTATAAAATAATTCGAAGTCGTTCCAAATTTCAGAATCACGAAATGAGGAGGGAGCGCTGGTTTTTAGTAGATATTCTGACATTCGGTCAGCGAGTCCCACAGTCTCGTTGGCAAGTGATACTGCCATATTGGGGCTACGTGCTTACGGGGTTAGTGTGTAAATGCCGTTTCTTTGATAGAAAAAAATGTCATAGCTAGGATAACTTATACTGCAAACTAGCCAATGTTCGCCACTTTTTTTTACTCCTAGCTATGGATTACTATTCAAGTTTCCTATGTACTAAAAAGCTTCCAAAAAAAATATATATAGCCCTTTGTACTTTTCTTGCTGTATGTTATTATATGTTAATTTTTTTTTTATAGTGTACAATAAAGCGTATAAATAAATAAAATCAAGAAGCGAAACTAATGATGTCGCACTAAAGATAATATCGTTAATAATGCTAAAACATCAGTTTCCTATTCGACACATATATTCGTAATATCAAAATTAGATGATAATTCATGATCAAACCTTAGTCGCCCAATGCTGGGCATAGGTCTCTTTTCTTTTATGTCACTTTCCCTTGCCTTGTAGGATCACGGAACCCTAAAAAGATAGGTGCTAAGATATTCTTTTGACAAGTATAACCTCAGTCCTGACTGAGAGCATAAATAATACAGGTATTATTTCACTATTCGCAACCTTAGCAAATATTTTTCGTGTATGAGTAAAAGAGGAAAGTTTTGTCTATATAATTTATTAACATTTTAAATTTATACCTGAAGCGAAAACTTTAGGTACCATTTTTAGAAAATTGCGCGGACGGAGGAGTATGAAATTTGGCACAATTGTAGTTCTTACAGAGGAAGGCTCCAATGCGCTAAGAGAATTACTACCGTTTCCTTGAAATAATAAAGAGTATTTTTTGTAAAAAAACCCGGTATTTCATGATGAATCCATAGTTAAAGAAAACGGTCATCTTACCTTGAAGTACACTTTTTCCTACTTTGTCCTCTCCTCACTAAAGAATTCGTATCGTAAAACGGTCGTTGGATGTTACTATGAATCGTTGATAACGATCAACGAAGTATTGTGGCAATCGATCTGTAGGACTGACCCTTTCTTCTCATTTTGTCCTCCCCAATTATTTTTGATAGTCTTAAATCAGGCATACTTAGATGCTCGTAACTTATCAATAAGCGAGATAACACAAAAGTCTTATAAGTCTGCCATACAATGTTTTTGAAATGGAATTTACAAACTTTACGAAACGGAATATCAATTTCGAAGCTGTCGATAGAGGTGTATGTATGATAAATTGTAACAAAAATGACTGTCGACTAAAGTTCCTTTTCCAAATTAGACCTAAAATTTTAAAAAGTAATGTCTGTTCCTAAGGTAGACAACTTAATGCCTGTGTTATAGGTAACAGACGCCTGTTATACACAAATATTTTTTTTTTAGTAATATATAATTACATACATATGGATATATATGAATATTTAAAAATGATAATAATAATATGATAAGAAATTCCTCATATCAAGTATATTTAAATAAATTTGGATTTGTTTAAATATAAGAGTATATTGAGGAGGTCGTGACTTAATCAGTGGTTGGAATTTGAATCGATCGCTAGGTTAAGTAACTCTTGCTGCGACCGGGTGTCCCATTCTAGCACTGATTTATATTTGATATCCGACCTCCTCCGTGTTTCGGAAGGCGCGTAAAACAGTGGGACCGTATTAATGTCACTTTGTGATATTAGTCGTAAGGTTGTAGAGATCGTGGGGGTTCCGAGGATGACGTCAGATGACAATCGGTCATTTGGCTTGTAAAATTTTAAGTAGGCAGGCGAACATTAAGAGTTGTTAAATTATCAACAAAGATCTAACTTTGAGGATAAACCTTTGTTTTAAAGTACAACTATGGGAAAAAAGAAATTGAGGCGTTTGTTTCTGACGTCAAAATAAAATTCATTAATTACATTGCTGTGTCTCACTGATGCTTGTGTCGGAATGTGTTTTATGGATAATTTTCGAGAAGGCTGGATTTACTTTTTCTTTTATTTATTTGGTAGGACTTTGACTGCCAAACAATTAATTTTATATATTACATGTTAATTTTAGTTTATAATCATATTATTGTACTGTATTTTGATTTAATAATTTATAAGAATGTTTATTTTTTTTGTTTATGTGTACTTTTTAAATTTTGTTCTTAGTTGTGTTCATTGATAATTGTTTAATTTAATTTTAATTGTAATTTTTCAATCCTTCCATTGAAAGTGGCACTCACTGCCTTTAACTTAATTTAGTCACATTCATGTGACAGTATGTGACTAAAACATAAGACAAGAGTAACAGCTAAATTTAATAAAAAAATTTGATAATATAATTTAGAAATAAATTCGAGCCTACATTAATGAAATATGAAGACAGAAGAATTGTGTACATTTAATAGAATCATAAATTCAAATAATTTATATGACACCGGGGATTGCTTTGAGTACGGACGCACGAATAATGAAAATTAAGGAAAAGGTAACTTTAGGTACTTTCTACAAGTAAAATGACAAAGTAAGAAAATGCTTACCCTCGGAACTTTGTAATTATTACAATATCAAATTATCGTACTAAAAATAATCATCTCTATCAGCCTTAAATCGCCCACTTCTGGGCATCCTATTTTTTATTCCACTTTTCTCTGTCAGTATCTTTATGTCATCCTCCATCGTACCATGGGACGGCCGGAATTTCTCCAGCCCAATCTAAGCCACCACGCTTAGTCAGTAATGGTCCTGAATCTCCTCCCATTACCACGTCTAGCCATCTACACATGTCCTGCCAAGCTCCAACTGAGTTTAACCATCCTCTTTCCGACGTCCTTGATTTTAGTGCGGAATCTGATATCGATGTTACGAAAATTATATCACATCATAGATCTTTTCCTTTTAATACGATATTTTTATCTAGTAAAAAAACCCCTCTTTCATATATTCATCTGATATAGATGAATTTTATATCCAGGAACGTAATATATATCTTAAAAAGGTATCCTCAAAAGTTGGAAAACAAATCAAAAGTCACACAGACGTAAAAGTATGAGAAATAATGTTTATTCTTTTAGAGTTATAGATCCCGAGGGACGCAAAAGGAGGTTTATACTATGTATATGTCAGCATTTGGACTTGCTTTTTCACAATTTGGAAAAGCTTTTATTAAAAGTCGTCGCAAAGACGAAACGAAAGTGGAAAGTATCCGTCAAATATTGGTAGTATTCTTAGCTTTAAGCCGTCTTTGATTGGACGATTTCGAATGTAATAAGGTACGATGGCTCCAGTGGACCGACAGTCGCCGTTACGAGCTGTCTAAGGGTTTTCAATTTTACATTTGGATCAAAATTATTGGTAATCTGAGGAAATTTATAACTTAATCGATAGCCTTAAATCTTACTTTATGGATTTCCATGTTAAGAACGAATAATTAAATTACTTTGTATCTAACTTAAAGTGAAAGTTTTAGGCTGTGTAGAGCCTATCTTCTTAGCACGAACCGAACCACGTTTCAAAGTGAAGTAAGCCGAGTATACTTAGATGAAAATGTTCGTGCTAGGCCTGCAGCGGGCCCTTCTTAGCGTCAATGTGGGTTGCATTAGCGTTAAATAAAAACGTGACATGAATAAGACTTGCGTCCAGTGCACTAAACTAGAAATTACCTAAAAACATCATCAAAATCTGCAGTAGCTATACGATCTTTATATAACATAACATCTGTTTGTTAGTTTCTTATTTCACTGATTGATTGCCACAAACACTTCTTTGCAAACTTGTACTAAGCGCCTGCCTACTAATAGCAAGTTGAACAAAGTTAATTAAAGTTTCAGCAGGCGGAGAACTGATACAGCTAGATTTAATTTCACCTCGTCTAACAGGAAGCTTAATGCTTCATGTGTTCTTTGAAACTTCTTATCTTGTAGGACATTTTGCGGTTTAAGTACTTTATCTGATAATATTATTGTGAGTGTCCATCTCTGATGTATATGCAAATGCTTTTTGAAGATTGGTTTCTATGTGTTTCAGAGACCAAAGACTACCTTGTAAAATTTTAAGTCTGTTCTTCGATGCTCTGATAATCACGGCGTTCCCAATTTGACGGGATTTCCTATCCGCGGTAAATATATGCGATTCCTCATTATCGTACACGCTCTTGTATCCTTCTGATACAAGAGATAACGGGACATTTTATATCCTGGAGTACTTTATATCACTAAATACTGGGTTGCTGGATCAAAACTAAAAAATATATAAAAATTGTACTGCAGAAATTAATATCTTAACGTTTTTTTTTGATTCTGTTCTTTTTTATCACGTTAGGTAGGAGTGTTTTATTCAGCGCCGGTACTCGACAATCATATTAAACCGTCCGTCTCAGTCGGACTAACTTCGTTATCGCTTCACTGAATTAAAACACGCTTAGAAACTGTTTTAATGAAATTCTACAATACAAGAAACAAGTTTCATCACAAGGTTTTGCCCGCGTCTTCACTCTAATTATTAATATATTTTTCTGAAAAAGTATTTCTCTCATTGAAATTCAGTTGCCAATATTATACCAAATTTCGGTTGGTTTCGACCTGATCAATAATTTTTGCATTAATGCGACAGAAGTTGCGGCGAAGTGCTAGAATGTTAGTAGAAGTGTCGGTAACATATGTACACATGAAGATGTGCTATGTCAGTCTGTCTGGACCCCACTCAGCAGATAATGGACGACACATGATATCGCGCGGCGTCTCCCGTGAGATCGCTTTAATGTCATTCGCTATTCTTACTAAGATTTTCTTTGTACACGAATGGAAGTAATGCGACGGTTTTCTTTGTACACGAATGGAAGTAATGCGACGGTTTTCTTGAGGGTAAGTGACTATCGATGTCTTTAACGCCAAAAGTCTACGTTACGCATTGGTAGGCGTTATGGTAAGAGCAAAAAATCGAGTTAGTAAGTTATATCGATAAGATAAGATATATCGTTAAGAAATATCGATAAGTTATATCGATAAATTAAGATATATCGTTGTAGTAGGCGATGATGATGGAAATGGTGATGGTGGTAGTGATGGTGATGATATTGGTCATTACGATGATGATGATGATATGCCTAAACGATTGTTAGTATATTTAGTTACTTATATTTATTTATTACATATTTACTTATGGTACGATGTAGCAATGAAATATTTCTTTCTTATAAAACAACCCACTGTAAAAGATACAAGGTAGGGATTGATTGTCAGCAGTTGAATGGGGCCCATAAACTGAGGAGCACTTTACGTTCCGTTTGAAGCAATACTGACTGCACATCCGGTCTCTGAGAGAGGCTCTTGCTTAAATGTTCAATAAAATTTATGAGAGACTGTCTGGATGTCGGTCACGACTTCTCGGAACAAACGAATTCCATGCGGCGTTTGTCTGTTAAGTATTGACTTGACTTTTCCTTTCTTGTTTTATGAGAATAGAAATTTGTGGGAACTGGAATATCAAAACTAATGTGACCCTATCGAAAAATATTTTCTTAGCGGATGTCTACTAACTATAAACTACCTATTAGCCAAATTTCATCAGCATCGCAGTTTTCGAGATTTCGTGTTAAATGACCACTCGCTTTTATATGTATTAAAGGTCAAAATTACACTCGGGTGCAATGAAATTGTACATGAGAATTTTTTTTTTTTTATCTATCTATAGATAAATTCTTTATTGCACACAGTTAATACAGTATATTTATATTTCTTCTCTATTTAAACAAAGGCATTTTTTTGAAAATATGAGTTTAAAGACCATTTCATGAATAAGTATTGTAATACCTTTAATCCCATATTAAAAAAAACATATGTATTTTTTAAACGAAATAAAGACAGAAAAGTTTCACAAAAAAATGTTCGCGTGTGCGATTTTATTGCACCCGAGTGTGTATATAAAAAAACAACTTTTCCGTCCTAGGCACGTTCCAGGCAGGTCCCGCCTGTGCTCGCAAATAAAAGTCTTATTGAACTGCTATACGATCGTCTTTCAATCTTTAAATATCGGTTTAAAAGCAAAAATGCACCTTTAGTCGCTACTTTCTTCTTTTTTAAATGCCTCCTTGTCTTTTATTAGTTGGAAGAGTCATTGGCATTCTTTATTCCTGTCCATTCCCGAACTTTATGCCGGAGCCAGACATAGCTCGAAGTGTTTGTCCTTGAAGACTACAAAGTTCTACAAACTTTGCGCAACTACACAAAGTCATTACATTATCATTGAAATGATCATTCAAATGAAAATGTGTCTGGCTCCGCTATTAGAATTTATACTGTTCATCTTGTTCCTGCTCCGTTTTCTACAATTCTTCTCGAAATTAATAAAATTAAAGAGGGGGGTAAAAGGGGCCTAGCACGAACATTTTCATCCTAAGTACAGTCGACTTGGAACGGCTCGAAATGTTAGTGCTAGGGCATCTGAGGGCCTAACACGAAAATTCTCGATATTATTCTCGAGGATTCAATATGTCCGAGTTCTGATTTCATTCATGCTAGCAATGTTTATCAACTAAATTGTGTGAAACGGTAGCATTTATGTTTTATTTGACGTTGGATTTCGAACGTTAAACTAAGTAAAACTATCGAGACTGTTCGTGTCATGCTCTCTGATGTCTCAGTGAAACAGAGAAGCTATTTAATTCAGCTCTTGCTGAATTAAATAGCCGAACGAATAGTCGAACCAAGTGTCTAATGAATTTTAGACCGCTCTCCGACCTGTTGAGCTAAAGAGGTTTTACCGAGAACACAAACCAAATCGCAATTGTTCCGCATGGTAATGAGGCAGCAATCTCGCAACTTGTTGACTCAGCTCCTCATTTGCAGTATGGGATCCAAGGTAAAGAGTCGAAGACCTTTAGATAAATAGCTAACCTTGATTGTACTGAAATATCGTTATCTAGGCCTATTTGGACAAAAAGGTTTGCCCCCGTGTTTTGTTAGATAAAAGGAATACAATTATCGATTTTCAAGACGTCTCTTATTGTTAGAAAATGTGTACTTAATATCGCAAAAAGATATAAACAATTGAAACTGTTTTAATTAATTAAACAGTTCAAAAGAAAATCTAAGGTTCTTTTGAATTCTTCCACAGCCTTCGGGCAAGCGGTCCTGCAGTGCCTAGGGTGTCTCCTACCATTCCTGGAGTACGACATGATCGACAATTTGCCATATCTGGTCGCTTACTGCGTAGCAGTTTTTCCTGCAAACCTACATCAACAAATTCTGGCGTCGGTAATCACTTAGGTGATAACCGCCTGCTCGTTTGCCCTTTGTACTATAAAAGAACCTACAGAGATTCGTCAGCAAAATTTAAACCACACGCACGCTGAGTTTATGCTTTGGACCACACGCATAATAGAGTTCACTTGGGAATAATAAAGTAAATGAGGGAGTTTTTTTAATAGCAATCCACAAGCCAATTCGTTCAATTCAATTTTACACGCGTATAATTTGCGTTCGCCGGCTGCCGTTTGTTTTAGATCGGCCCCATTTGTTGAATTTGGCTGTTGACTCGGAAAATTACCTTTTGCGAGGTATTTGAGGAGGCGGAACAGTTTTATTAAGCCCCAACAAAAAATAGGGGTTTTTTTTACTTATAACTAGGGACAAACGAGCAGGTGGCATTCACGTAAGTGACTACCGAAGCTCATGGACAACTGCCACTATGCGAAAAAGCAAAAATACCAGTTTGAGCGACCTTGAAATTATATGGTAAAGGAAAAAATGTTTATAAAAATAACGTCTAAGCCGCAATAGCTCAACGGTAAAAGGACTGTATGAATCAGTAAGATAGTCGGATTGAACACTGATTACAGTCATGTCAAACAGACGAAAAGCCTAAGCCAATTTTGAATACTAGATATACAAAATTTTAATTATTTGTACAACGTTGTTATATATGACAATTAATTAACGTATGGTCGCCTTGACTGTGCTTTGAAACAATCTTATAGTAAAACGTATACATGTGTGTGTAAATCGCTTCGCAGTGGTGTGCGTGAGGTTCTATTTTAATAATTTAATGTATTTATAACGAATATTTTATAAAAATATTGAGATTCGCTTATTATCCTCTACATAAACAATAATTATGCGAAATTTCATCTGGCACTGCACCGTTCTGTGTACTTATCAGTGAACAAAATGCAACGGTTTCTGTGATATATTATTGCACGTGCGTTTTAATGAATCGATCGGCATTACTCCAAATGCTTGTAATAAATGTAAAATTAAAAAAAAAAATCATCCTCCACATATCTTCAAGTTTCAAGGCGCTTAATTATTTTCAATTCAATTTTTATTTTAGATCAGTTTCTTGCTAATTTAATGACTAGATACCAAGCAGAATATTGGAAAAACTTTGCATAAATCCCCGAAAGTACTAGTTATATTTATATATAATAATGAGCTAGCTAGCGCCGGCTGGTCAAAATTCGACCACAAATCTTTATATTTGCGTATCTGCTCATTAAAATTACGGAAAATGTATACATGGCATCCGTAAATTTTACTTAGATATTATTTGAGGTATAGAAAAGCATCAAAATAGATCCGTTGATAATGCTAATTTGAGCAGTTGACATTCAAGTTCAAAACTTAAAAGAAAATGATAAAGACTCTTATACTATATACTCAGAAGAAATGAAGAAAGAAAGCGAAAGAATGAAAGAAAAAAAGACAGAGATAAAGAAAGAATAAAAGAAATAAAGAAAGACAGAGAGAGAGAGAGAGAAAAAGAAAGAAAGGAAGAAAGAGAGAAAGAAAACCTTTATTTGGCGCTAAGTAAAAATTACAACTGATTTACAAAAAAATATATATTTTATACCGTTTTAGGGCATATCTTATTGGCAAACATATGATTTATTTTTGCATACAGTGAGATATGCCCTAAACCGGTTTGAAGCCTATCAGCTTATTTATTGGAAATGAGAGAATATCCACTTCCAACTTGGATTTTCGGAGACTACCGAGCCGCCTCCACTATTGGAATCTATTTTTAGTATATTTTATAGAAAACGCTAGTTTAACAAAAGATATAGGTCAACTCGTCTCAGTTCCCATCCTCTGCAATGTAGGCTCCGGGGCCCCGGTACTAGACCGTACCTAGACTACCTAGACTAGTAACACTAGGAACAACAATTGTAGTCAACTCCCAGATGCTTTGCCGGTCTGTAAACTCTTTTTCTAATTTGTATCAAGTCAGTAACATATTACATTTTACAAAAATAATTGTATATTTATGTATTAAAACGAAAACGAAAACTTTCGGTACTGATTTAAGATTGCGCGGACGGAGCAGTATGAAATTAGACACAATTAGAGATTATATAGAAGATTGTTCGCGAATGTTAATATTTTTATAAAATATGCATTATAAATATATTAAATTACTAGTGCCCCGCGACTTCATCCGCGTGGGATGCCAGCTACTTCGTCCACGTAAAATTAGGTAAAAAAATAGATTTCATTTTAGTGTGATGGTATATAGCCTTATAGACTTCTTCGATACTTCTAACACTGAAAAAATTCTTCAAATCAGAACAGTAGTTCATGCAAAAAAAAAAACAAACTTTTCAGTTTTATATACTAAGTATAGATTTATTTATTTATAATCTGATTGTTTCGAAGTATATTGTCACTAAAGAAGGATAGAAGCCTTTATGCCAACCTTGCCAACCAAAATATTTAAAAAATGTAATTGCGTCATCGCTATGCTAATATTTTTATTTCCATATGTTCCCTCATTCAACGCATTTCCTGTGGTACAAGATTCAATATTTAACGTCAACACAGCTGAAGTTAAAATTACAACCGCTCAACGATTCTTAATACTCAGAATATGTTATAGCGCAGAAGCGTCCCCTCCTACTAAGCTTAAATTAAAAGCTTGTATTAGGAGTGGGTGCGAAAATAGCCGAACGGCATTGGGGTTTGAACCGGGTACCTTGCGGAATTCAGTTCATACCTTGTACCGTTGAGCTATTGAGGCTCTGAGCTTTATATATAAGTAAAGATACAGCGCCTATAAGAATTAGTTATTCCACACTATAATTCTCAGAACTAATGTACTGCTTTCTTCCGAGCTATAGTTAAATAGTTTAGGGTAAATAACTTCTCCCTGTTCAACACCTCTTTTTTGTATACTAAGTATTAATCAAAAAGCATCTGCAATGATAATTGTTGTGTTAAGCGTTGTTGTCATTATAAGTAATTATTTTGTTATGTTCAAAGGTTGTAATCAATATATCTATCTAATTTAGCAAATATCTAACACTAAGCTTTGATATTTCTAGATATTAGGATATATTATCCGTACGTTTTATGTAACACTAATTAATTTACCTTTGTTGCGAGATCCCATAACAGTTTAAATTCCAATGAAGTTGAAGGTTTTCCTATTCAGCAAATACGAGACGTAATAGTTAATTAAGTTCATTCGATCTCTCTACAGTCTATCTTAATGTACGGTTACGGTATGTAATGAACCTATACAATAGGAATTCCTTACATCGCACATCTCAGTTGCCTGTGCAGTGTTTCCGATCGATATGTCTTAGGAATCTTCAAGAAAAGACCACTCATTTTTCAAAGGCACATTCACTACCAAGAATGATCATAAAGAATTTTATAGAGGTCAGTAGTCATTCACATAGAACGCCTGACCTTTAAACTCTTATTATATAAGACAAGGCTTGTATATAATGAAAATACCTAACCTCCTTAAAGTACCTATCCTCTTTATTAATGCTGCATTTTATATTCGGCTCTTAATGTTACAATTAAGCAAGAGATTATCAAAATTTTCTTCGAATCTTGAGATAAGCTGGACCAATTTCAGTATTTTTATTTTAAATATTCCGTGAACTCCGAGTGAGATACGTGGAAAGACAAAAAGAGAGATTAGATATAATAAAGATTTTTTCAAGACAAGCATAAAAATATGTTAACAAATTGATTTACTAAGAGTAAATCAATTTGTTAACATGTTTTATGCTTGCCTATCTATTTGTTAATGGGCACAGGAAATGGCTTTGTGGCGAAGATTCAACAGCCTTAAAGTCGTTTGCTTGACTATTTAATTTGTCTCGGGGCCAGATGCGAAGGCAATATTGCTTGCGACAGACGAGATGATACAGCGCAAACGGCTACTGTTCTAGATACTGGTAGGGTTTTGAAGTAATACTTTTAAGGCGCGACTAAGAGATAAATGAATGCTTTGAATGACATTAATAGTATAGCGTTTAAAAAAAAATAAAAAGTAAATTGGAGAAATTTAAAAAACGATATAAGACCTTAAATGGCCCAAGACTATTTTGTCTTAACACCATCAGGTTTATCTTTTTAGTGTTGAGCATTTTATTGGAAACATAAGGTGGAAATATGGAGGAGAATATTAAATACCTTTTAGAAGTTGTAAGGGGTGGCATTATGAGCGGGATCCTATTTAATATTCCGCTTTCATAATTCAATCCGTCAATTGCATGATCGATCCTATCGATCCACTCTCTTAAAAGAATAGAACGATTCAATTTTGTCTTTACTGGGGACAGATTTCCCACCATAATTTTTAGACCAGACAGACGACTGGTACCTATGGTGATTGTTAACGCCCATAATACAGGAATTTCTTACACCTATGTAGGCAATATAAGGCACTGTTTAAATTCGTTCCTGTGCAAAGTAGTGAATACGATTTCTGCACTGTGAATTTCTAAAAACGCATTCCTAAAATTAAGTTCTACATAACATCATACTAAAATGCTGAAATTCTTGCCAATAAGGTGGTTTTTAGCCACTACTGAAACCCAATATTTAAATATTGACAAGTGATGATATTCTGCATTGGATTTAGAGCCTCTTTAACTAGGCGTGTCGAAAGAGGGATAAAAATCTACAAATACCTGCTCTACCTGACTCTATGTGTTGAGCGTCAAGTTTGAAGAGAAATGAGAATATAAGACATCCCTGAAATATTGTAAGCGCCCTCTTAAAAACTATCAACCGAGCTTGGCAACACTACAGTAGTGGAAATCTCTTTAAATTGACAAGGTTTTAAGACTACGTTTGAAGCGAATCGGATCTCGCAGGAAACACTAGCTCGACAGCACTAGCGGCGAGACTAAAAGTGGATTAAAGGCTAATCACCATAGAGTTGTGCTAAAGTCCTTTATTATCAGTTCTTCAGATTAATTTATTGTTGTTTTCATTTCCATAACAAGCTTTACGCTTTTTTTTCAATAGACGTAACACAATTACAGAACATATCCTTTTACATATTATAAAAAAAAGTCCTCCGCCGCGTCTGTTTGTTCACGATAAATTCAAAAACCACTTAACGGACTATCAAGCGGTTTCCACCAACAGATAGAGTGTTTCTTGGGGAATGTTTATATGTATACTACATATATTTTATAGAAGATATAAGCTGAGAATTTCAATAATTTTCTTACGTGATGACTTAATATAATTTTGTCCGCTTACATTGCTTACGAAGGCCTAAACCTTAGGAGATAGATTAAAATAATATACTGAGGAATTGTATATCTTAAAAAGATCTATAAATAAGTCAACGATGGGATATGTCTATCTCCTAGGTATAGCCCACAGTAAACATTTTTATCTTTTACATATTACAAGAAAATAATGAATTATTTACAATGTTATTTTAAAGAATACCGTATTAAACCTTATCCTATAAAATGTCCTAGGTATGTTGTATATGTTATGGAGATCAAAATTAACCTTTGTAAATTAGCATTCAAACTAATATCTTTTTAGAGATTAAAAATGCAGGGGCAAGGCGGTCGGTCGGCGGTTGATGATATAAGCAACCAATAGATGGCGCTATGATTTGATATCCAACAGTATGAGTAACTAAACGTTCGGGCAGGACAACGTCTGCCGGGTCCGCTAGCAAGTGATAATACTTTCTCAAATTCTATTTCCATTCACTGAAAGTCACTTAATCGCTCTTAATAATATTCGCATAGCTTTTATAAAATCATAATATTAGATATAGCCTAAACTTCATACATCTGAAAAATTAATTAATTCTTTTAACTCACCGGTGCCCATAGTGATATATGTAATTTCAGGGCGATAATGCACTTTTAACCTGAACCTTTCCTGATTTACTGTTTTAATTCAATCCATTACTTATGAAACTCTTTTTTACGATCAAGCATTTTGTCAGCAAGCGTTGAAACATGCCCTTAAGGCTTCCTTCGTTAATGTTTCCAGCTAATTACAATGAAATTCGATATTCCTGGTTGCTATGGAATTCCTTACCGTATTTTCTCTTTAAGATATTATGTTCACCTTGTTTTGTACAGGTGTTATTTCTTTAAACTTTTTTCTATTTTATAGGAAGCGCTTAGTTATGTTTGATTTGTGATGTTTATCTTTCTGTATTAATAATATTACAGATTCTAAACATTTGACAACCTTTAGTTAACGTTAGATTATGGTTCAAATCTAGGGCTAGGCCCGGGTCCGAGTCCGCGACTGAGACTGGGTCCGCGTACGGGTCCGGGTCCAGGTCCGAGTCCGGATCCGGGTCCGGGTCCGGGTCCGAGTCAAAATCGACAGCGCTTCCAGTGAACTATACATCATATGATCGCGTGCCATCAAACGATATGTCATCTCTGTGGAAAGGAGTACGACTATAAGAAGGCGTTGGATCTCACAGATTTCGTGCAGGACATGGAGCGAAAGGACGAGCTTCGATTAAGGGTGAGACATACCGCATACGATGATTAGAATTTAATACGAGTGTGCTAAAATTATCTTAAATCAGAGGTTAGCAACCTTTTGGCAGGCGAGGGCCACATCGTTAAAAATTGAGATGGAGATGGGCCACAATTATAAAATATTTTTCATTTAATTTATCTAAAGCACATTGGTGTCATATAGTCGTATAGTCCTATATATTGATTATTATTATCTATAAATTCATCTCTCACTAGGACCCTCAGGTAGCGGCCCTATTCGCGCTCTCTCTGTTTATTCTTTTCCATTTGGAAACCGTTATTGGCTGTTTGATGCCCGTTTTGCGAGTTCCATTGCAATTAATTATAGTTTTTTTGTTATTTAGTAAAACCGTAAGCTAGTCAATTAAAAAGGAATTATAGAAATATTTATTACATGTGATTCAATCGAGAAATGCGGGTATTGAATTTACTTTTGCATTTATCGACATCATTTATTTGCAACGAACAGAACATATTCGTATAAATTTCACAAAAGTATCCAATATATATGCTTTATAAATAACGTTTTGTTAAATAGTTAGACCGTAGTCTGTTCAGAGATGGACTTCACTCATCCAAAAAGCGTTTTAATAAAAAAAATACAAAAGTTTATCAGGTAGGTAGCCCCATCAGGCAATCATCCATTGTAAAAGGAATTTTAACACTAGTCCAAAAAAGTTGGGGATTAACTATTAACTTAGTTACTCGGATGCACCTCGACCCTGTTGGATCTTTTGTGCTCATTTGATGTGTGTTAATGGTGTGGCTTATATTATAGGTGATCGAAGGTGAGCATTAATTATACATTGGTATAATGTATATTTTATGCTCACCTTCGATGTGACCTTCGATCGAATTGGTATATGTATGTATTGAATTACTCTTTTTTATTTAATTTAATTTAATTAATTTAATCTACACTTTTTTATTTAATTTTTTTAAGACTATTAGGAATTCATTTTAGGTATGTCTAGTATCCCAATTTCCTCTCCCACTAAGCATAAATTAAAAGCTTGTTTTAGGAATGGGTGCGATTATAACCCAGCGTCGGCGTCGGTGTTTGAACCGGGTACCTTGCGGATTACAGTCAATCCCTTCTACCTTCCATTGGGGCTCTAATTTAAATTAAACTTTTGACAGCATAGTTTATAAAAGAATTATGCACTGGAAAATAGTGAAAGTATAGGAAAATATAATGAATAAGGTAATAACATAAAAATGGCGCATACATTTACATAATAGAAATAAAAAAAATAGTAATTATTTTTTGTGTATATTTGGATATATCTTCTTTTCTTTTGAACTGGAGCAGTATTTTATGTGCGAAGTTTTACTAACTAAGTTACAGTCACTTACTAACTAACACATTTTAACTAAAACATGCAAGTTTTTAATTACGTATACGAGTTAAATTCAGTTTGTAAGAAATGAAATAATATATATAATTTTGTTGACGGAAATCTATATCTCTTATGACAGCATTATGTTAATGTAGCAGAAACGGTACAACAGAAATCAGCGATTGCAATCAAAATTGTAGGAAATTGGTTTATGCGGTACAGTTACGATTACTGATTTGTAATCAGGCTCCGTAAAATGAACTCCACATTCAAGTGTAACTGTTCACGTGTCTATAACAAACTCCCGTATGACATTTGGGAGAATAAATTTAAACCTTTTATAAAACGTAAACTCATTCAGATATCCTGTTCCATATGATAATGTAAAGGATTATTTGAATAGTGATAATGCTTGGGAATAAATTGCTCTAACCAAATCTGAATTATTGTTATAAAAAAAAATAACCCGACTGAGTTTGTTGCGGGCTGTGCTTAGTGCAGGGCGCGAGAAACCCTTGTAAATTTAGCATTTTAGTCGTAAATTTTATCACCAAATTATTGTAATGATTAAAAAATATATATATTAATATTTAAACATATGACGTTCTACTACTACTTCCTAGCGTTATCCCGGTTAAGTACCAGGGTCCGCTTAGATTGCAGAGGATTTGGCTGTGGGGCGATTTGTCATTCGAGAGCCGTTCAAAGCTAATGGTGTAACTTTGGAAAACTAGAATCTACAAGTGTTCCAGATTCAGATATCGGCGTGATGGATGTTTTTGAATACCGTTACTGCCACATTTTAATATTTCACTGTAATGATTTTTGAATAAAAGAAAACTTCCTCGCATCTACTTATGTTTACTGTTGTATTTTTGAGAAACAAATTGACTCTTAGACATATTAAATACATTAAAAAATTCAGTGGCAGTTTCAATTATAAATGCAACGGTTAATCTCAACCATGCATGATCTCAATAGCACACAAAAATATCATCAAATATTTATTATGCATGTTTACGACGTGAATGCTGCTTTGTTTCTCTGTGAAAATATATGTAACATTTTCTATGCAAATTTAAACAAGCAATTTAAAATCCATTTGAAGTTAAGAAAGGCAACTTTGATATTGTATTGCGCTTTATTCAATAACATAATAGCTTATTCCCGCAACTCCGTTCGTGTGTAATAGAAGGAATGTATTTATCAAAGTAATGTGTGAGATAAAGTCGGATAATATGGCGTTTTTTTCCTTATTTTAATGGGAATTATAATTAAAATATATTGATTAAAGTTTATCTATAATAATATATGGTAACTGACGATATAATGATATAACTTCTTACAAGATAATCTTTGCAATTTGTAACGAACACGTTGGTGTCTTTTCCGAGTTTTATTGACGAGGGTATCAATAATACACCAGCTTGACATATACTTCTCGTAGACTGTATTTACAAAGCACTTTTATTTACTCCGGTTAATCAAAACGTCATGGGAACGTGCCGTCCAATTTTTTTTTTTGTGTGAGGGGAAAAGGGAATATTAAGCATGCGTAAAATTTTTTCGCTGTTCTACATCTGTACTAGTGAAACCGGCATACATAGTCCTGCCCGAACGTTAGGTTACTTACTATTTACTTCATTCTATTATCCTGTAACATTATTCTCCGTTCCCGTTCCGTTTCCAATTCCTTTTCGCTTTCCCATTCCTTTTTTATTATACAAACCTTGTCCTAACAATAAAGAGATTATCCAGTTTGGTGCAGTCGTTCGTAAGTTATGCGAGTGCATACAGTTCAGCGACTCATTTTTATTTGGAACTATAAATAGAGATGAAAACTATCCTATCTTTCAAGTTGGTTCAAACTGCACATGTTGTGAAAATTTGATCAAAATCAGTTTAGTAGTTTGAGAGTCCATGACGGACAAACAACGTGACGCGTAATTTATATATATTAAGAAAATATATATTAGACACACTAACTTCATAACGGTTTCTGGGCGACGGTAGGCACTTCGGTGCCTACTGCCTGCTCGTCTGCCCCCTTGTAACATAAAAAAAAAAAAAAAAAACACTAGTAAAAGTACCACTATACATAATTCAATAGTTTCGGAGAGTCTGTATAGAAAAAAATTAAAAGGGTTTTTTGAAATTATTGTTATAAATATGTAATATAAAAGTATGAATATAGTAAAATAATTTTAAATTCATGTTATAAAAATGTGGTTTTAACTGCATACTCGGTAGATGTTGCTTTGCCCCATTTAGTGTCAGACAAAAGGTCCGGAACTATCGCTAGCCATTAGATGTGTTCCGAAAATGCGAGCAACTCTGCGTTTTTTATTATTTTTAATGTATTCTTCTTCTTCTTCTTCTTCGCGGGCTGTTTTCCGCACTCAGTCACTTTATGGTGACCATTGTGCGTGAGGGGGGCTGCGCTTGTCTTGTAAAGAAAATCAAGCACAGGATAAAGATTCATTTTACAACAAGAGATTGCCAGCTGGTCGAAATTCGCCCAAAAACCTATTTGCGTACAACGACATATATTGTTCTATGCACAGAAAGATACAATTTGATAATTAATATAACATACGGTTGTTACGATCACGCTTGACATTATCCAATACATGTGTGTGTATATGTTGTAAATCGCTTGGCATTGGTGTGCGCGTGGTTTTATTTTAATAATTTAATATAATAATGTTGCATATTATAAAAAATATGTAAGCATTCGCATACCTTCCTCTATATGAATTAAGATTGTGTCAAATTTTGTACTCCTCTGTCTGAGCTACTACTACTTCCAAGCGTTATCCCGGTTAAGTACCAGGGTCCGCTTAGATTGCAGAGAATTTGGCTGCGGGGCGAGTTAAGAGCAGATGTCCATGGGCGCCAGTAGGCACTTCGGTGCCTGCTGCCTGCTCGTCTGCCCCCTTGTAACATAAAAAAAAAAATTAACTATTCGACCAATTATCATTCACATCATTTTGCATTAAGGTTATATACAAAATTGCAGGCAATATCCTAGTCTTCGTAAAAATCAACAACAGTGAATCTCAAAACCTTGTACAGACTTTGTACGAGAAATGTACACTTTCAATTTAAAAATGATATAAAAGTTTCTGTTGATATAAACATTTACGTTTTCATCATCTCATGCTTCATTCATAATTTGATTTGTCATTTTTTGACAGTTCACCTTCGTCTCCGACCTGCGCAAGACCCCGAGAAGGCACACCATCAACCACCACGACAACGAACTGACCACCAACGGCAACACCCGCTCAGCCACTGGATGGAATGTCTGACATTCCCCCGTCTCGCACAGCTCGATGAGCGAGGAGGAACCATGACCCCCGAACGTGTCGTGGATATCCCATGAGTATATGGACTCGTAATGCTTAAAAAAATTAAGCATTTTCACTAAACCCGATATTAGTGTCACTTTCCGATTGGTTACTTTAAGCGATCCACCAATGACTTACTGGCAACATTTCTTTGGTATCTAGAGTGTGTACAGTCAAAAATGCACGCCTCTCCAAACTGCTAAAACCCCGCTAAACCGATCGCGCGTTTAGTCTGTCTCGCAGTGCGTGTTTTTGTTTGAGTTTATAATAAACACGCTGCACGCGCACAAGCAAGCGTTTAAATTTATATTTACTTTTAAATAATGTTTTTTTTGGGGCGTGCATTTTTAGACTGAACGCTCTATACATATATATTTTATAATAATACAGTCAAAAAAGTGAATACGCTACAGGTGCATATAATATCAATGTCAATAGGTAGCTATTTAACTTGGTCGTATAATGTTGAAAGAATGCGCGTGTGTTGAACGTGTCACAAATATGTTTGTATGAATGAAACGATGACAAAACAGTCCAATGACTAATTGCTATTTTAATGAATTTATTATTTTATTTATCTAGCTGGTAATGGTACTGAACTGTTTTGTATTGTATAAACACGTGAAATTATATATGTGTGTGGTATAAGATGTAAAATGAATGTTATGGTGTGGTACAATTGAAAAAAAAAACGTGATTTCATCTATGTTTCGTATTCGAATTTTAAACATTAGAGAAGCACTAATATTTTGCATGTAGATGTGGTTTCAGTAACTGTGAAATTTGTATGTAAATTATGGAACGAACCCACTTCTAGCACAAGTTTAACGCTTTGCTAGAAGGGAAATAGCAATATTAGGCATACGTAATATTTCCCTATTTATTATATTAGAGGAAAAATATTGACTATCAGAATTACAAAAGACCTCAAGAGAATTTTTACTGACCCCGTAATTCGAATGCCTTCTGCCGTTTTCGAGTCGTTATACAGGTCCTTAAACCTACTACGTTTATTAAAGTGATAACGTCTTATAAATCAATGAACACCGGCTGCACGCACGAAAAACCATTGCACGAAAAACACGTGACTCATTGTCACGTTCCGCCTAAGCCGAGTGTGCGGAACAAGCGATAGAAAGGCATGACCGGTCTAAGCTAAATAATAATCGGTAAACAGATTTCACAGACGAGCAATTTTTCTGAAAATTAATAAACACCCATATAAACGAACAACCAAACTTTCCAATTTATAATATTATTAGGGATTATTGTGAATCGTGACTTTCTATACGATCGATCTGCGTGGTCGATAAAACTTTTCCATTGATTATTACTGTAATTCGCGTCTTCCATACTAAATCATATATTTTTAATCGCTCTATTTGTTTGCGGGTCACGTCTCAATAGCTTGTACGACAACGTTATAACGTCATCCTCGTATATGCATAAAAAAAATTGTTTTATCT
>JANCMC010024695.1:568438-584918 GCA_024363005.1 Charaxes varanes
CGGGTCACGTCTCAATAGCTTGTACGACAACGTTATAACGTCATCCTCGTATATGCATAAAAAAAATTGTTTTATCTTCAAGACATTTTGATATTTATTGCGTTAGAGTTGAGGGTTGATTTGCCTTGAAACGCTTGGCAGAATTACCACGATGTGTTGTAAGACCGCTGATTTATTTTAATTCTAGAAATAGATGTTATGTTACCCAATGTATGATTTTTCAGCGCAATTTTGTAGATTCTTTTGTGATTTTAGCATTTCTACATATCTTTTCGAATTTTGCCAATTTTAAACATTAACATCATGTAGTAATTTCCATGTTGTCACCATAATTGTATGATATTTTTTCTATAACTGTCTTAACTGGGTTTTGTTTAAATTCTTATAAATCAACGAACGCGCCTTAGATGAAGTATCACTTTATCAAATTCTACTTAAGTTCTATAGATTAAAGTAAATTATTTTTACCGTATTTGAAAAAGAAAATGAATTGTTCTTCATTTTTTGTGTGTGTGACTTGATATTATCTTTTATCTCTATAAACCGTTTATTCTTTAATCATAATTAGTTTAAGAATATCTTCAGAGCAGTCACAAATACGTTTTAAGATTTAAAGAAAAAACATCTAAAAGTTGTGAGTTCGGGAAATGCTCTTTTTGTAAAAAAAAAATACTTGCTAAGTACAATAATATTAAGATTTTAAAACATGTAACTTGTTTTTTATATTTATGATAAGTGCATTAATTGTTTTAACGAATTTGAGTGCATTTGATCGATTATTGTCGTTTGTTTATTTAAAAAAAGAACAGCACTTTATTTATTGATAGTTGTAGAATAAAAAATACCCCGTCTAAGACTGGGTTGTATTTTTACTCTGTGATATAGAATTGTAAATATAAAAAATAAAAAAATATTGCAGCGGTTACGAATCTGGAAGATAGTTTATTAGTAGTTTCAAATTAATAGGTACGTTTTTGTAAATATGAAATTGGTAGTAATTTCGTCTGTTTGTAGTTGAAAAAATTATATAGGTTATAGCTATGTTAATATAATGTCGGCGCCAGACATAGCTTCATTTGAACGATCATGTAGTGTGACCAGGGAATTTGTGTAGCTTGCGCAATGTTTGTAGAACTTTGTAGTCGTCAAGGACAAAAGTGTGCAAACACTTTGAGCTATGTCTGGCACCTGACATAAAAGAAGGCACTTAAGACGCAGTTATTTTAGCTGGCACAGATTAATTAAACTAGCAAATTATATGAAACTGTAAAATGCAATAATTAATGTTATACTTAAGGTTAGACCGCAGTAATTCATTTACACTCTTTAGGATACAAAATGCGTTAATTGATGTATTCATGTCGGCTTTTCAAAAATGTATATATATACAATAGTGAATTGTTTTTTCGAAAACGTTTCATGGTACGTATAAATTATTAGTAAAATTTAAAAAGAGTTGTGTCTACTTTAGCGATAATTTATAAATAGTTTAAACAATTTTATGTACAATATTTACAATGCACCTAATTTATATAGATTTAATGTATCTTACGAGTTCACACTGCCCGACACACGTTTGGCAGCTATTTATTTAATTTTTTTAAATGTAGATAGTTTTAAATTATGAAGCATAATAAACAGTTTCTCAATTTATTTATCTTTTTATTTGCAAACATTTTTTAGGGTTCGATTCCCGCCGCGAGTCGGAATGTATTATCCATATGCAGGTATTTATATATTTCCAAAATATATATATATTTGTGTATATCATGCGCCTGTTACGTATAACTCACCCATTAAGTTGTCTACCTTAGGAACATAAGTCCGTATGTCATATAGTCCTTTATGTTTATATTATAGGATACTTTTTATTTCGGTAAATATGAATTCCAAATGCACGCATGCGAAGCCAGGACAGGGCTAGTATTTGGAAAGTACCAACAAAAATTTACACAACTGCTAAATTTTATTAGACTAAAACACATTAAACAAACCTGAATTTTACTTCTATTTCGCCCTTACAGCTGGAATTGTTACTATAGAAAAAATAATGATTATCTTATAAAACATAGTTATAGGCATTTTCGTGCCACCCTACAAAGCTGTCACGCGAACGTGTAGGGATTAACAAAAAGAGGAAATTAAAAACACACCAATCCGCCATGATAGCTAAAACACTCAGAAGAGCGTACGACGTTACCGTATAATATAAGTTCGTTCCAATAAGCGATCGCAACGTTTTAAAGCGCTCATTCAGACATTCGATATTTGACGACTGCGATCTTTATGGTCGCAGAGAAAACGTCGAAGTGACACTTAGTAGTTTAATATAAAGTGACGTCATGACAACTTCGAGCAAATTTTAACCTGAAGGATTTCTTTTCTTTTTTTGGTATAAAAACATCTGCGGAAATATTAAGCTTTTTGGCAATGGTAGTCGCTTGAGAACATTATAAACCTGTTTTTTTCAGAATTTGTCGTCATGCCTATTAATAACTTAAAACAAATTTTATTGGAATTCCATTCCAATAATATTAAATAAGGCAATGGTGCTGCACACTTTTTCTTTTTTTTGTGTTTTATTTCAAACACGTATCTAGTCATAGAAAAAGTATTTTATGCAACGGTGTATGACTAGATCAGAAAAAGCTCGTGGCATCTCTTGAGCGTGCAATTTGTTGCATATTTCAAAAAAATGTATCTATATTAATATCAAAGCTGAAGAGTTTGTTGGTTTATTTGCTTGAACGCGCTAATCTCAGGAACTACAGGACTGATTTAAAAAAAAAATCTTTCGGTGTTAGATAGCCCATTTATCGAGGAAGGCTGTGGGCGTTATATCATCACACTAACATTGAATCAATATTTTTTTTTCACCTAATTTTACGCGGTCGAAGTCGCAGGTAACATCTAGTTTTATATAAACGCTGTCGCTTATCACTTAGTCGCTGACAAATTTGAAGTCACCCTCTTTCATTCATCATTAGCGGACAAAGGCACGTTCACGATTTAGTCACTTACATAATAGGTATTTCTTTTATATCTAGATATAATTTATTATTTATTTATTTATGTTTATATAGAGGGAACTGAAATGTTAAAACATAAAAGGTCAAGGACATGGGGTTCAACTCTTCAATATTTCTAATTATTTAATAATAATAAATAGGACTATATGACACACGGACGTCTGTTCCTAAGGTAGACAACTTAATGCATCTGATATAGGTAACAGCCGCCTGTTATACACAATTTTTTTTTGAAATAATTATTTATTTCAAAAAAAAATTGTGTATAACAAAAATTGTTTATACCTATATATGGATAATACACCCAGACTCGAAGCGGGAATCGAACCCACGACCCCCGGAGCAGAAGGCAGGGTCACTGCAGGGAAACAGCTAATTTAGAATATTAATAAAATGTTACTCTATGACTTAACGGAGGCATTCAAAGTTTAACTCAACTCGGGTTTTTATTATTTTCACTAAACAATTTTGTAAGTGTTACAAAAACTGTTGTAATGCTTTTTTATTATATCTCGAGTAGAATAATTACAATTGTAATAAAAGTCATAAAACATATATTATTTTCTAAAAATAAGGATATTCTTCAATGTTTACGAAAAATCACTTTCTTTACTGATCCCATATCTTAATTAATAATTAAGGACTATTTTCAATCCGACTTTCGACCCCTACTTCACTCTTTCAAATTTCATCTAACGACTAAATGTAGCCTTTGTCCTTCTCCCAGATCCAATCTATCTAATCATCAATTCCTCAAAACTGGTTCTACAGTTTGGGGACTTTTGAAAATATTCTATGGCCTGTGTTTGTAGGGACAATAATCCTACTTCTTGTGGTGAAATAATTTGTGCTGAAGTCGGTACCAAGCCAAATAGGTTCTCCGCTAAATTGACGCAGATGCCCCTTATAATTTCGCTCTGTCCGTCCGTCGGTCTGCCTGTAAGGTGGCCCCTCCTAGCAATTCCAAACAATTAGACGAAGATACTTGAAATTTTCCATGTTGCTAGAACATGCTAAAAACATATTAGGAAAATTATTTTGAGCGAAATAGAGCAACTACTTTTGAAGTAATTTAACAAATACGTTTATAGCGTATCAGATACGAAACCCTTCTATATAATCGTGTCTTGATACGCTCCCGGCCATTTAATTACTTTTTTAATATAATAACTGTACGGAATCTTTTCACATTTTTCTACTATAAGCAGATATGCGTCAATACTTATGTTATATTTTATCGTCCTGATAATGTACCTCTTGAGCACTTATGACGCACTATCCATACTCTATAGCTTCAAATATTTGAACACTTGTTTGATCATTGTGTGTGACGCGGAACTTTGAACTGTGTATCCCGCGCCACAACTAGTGTTAGGACCAATGTTCAAATACGTGAAGCTATAGTGTGGCGTAATACAAAAAGGTTCACCAATTTGTGAACGACATTCCGAGAGTAACAGCTTTTCTTTCTATATTCCCTAAGATTAAATATCTTATTGATGTTGCTAAGAAGTCAAATTTTCTTTTTCTATTGGGTTGTATATTAAAGATTTTTTTTAAATTCATTATTACTTATGTATTCCATTGAAAATAAAGTAGTCCACTCATACCAATTTTATGACAGGAAATATAGTTGCAAGATATGAACATATAATGATAAAAGATGAGCGATACTAGCAATAAAGACAGTATTTTATCACCAGAAGAGTTGAAACAGCAAGTTATAACATTCCTTGGATTCTCCGTACGTGTGCCGGGACGATAGCATTGCAGAAAAAGGAGCTATGGCATTGCCCGGGATTAGACCCGATAGATTACTTTTAAACCCAGATATGGGTTAAAAAGTACTCTATAGCGCCACTAAGACTCATCTTCAACACCGGTGTTCCCTTCCCTGCCTAGCCAAATCTGACGATATCCTATTAATGCGACTTTAGATGTCCTCTCTAATAAAGAACTATAATTTAAAAAATACATTTCCATAATTATGAACAACCCAGCTAAGTAAAAACTCGTTTATATCTCCGTGAACTCTTTGGTTGTCATTAATAAACTTTTTTTATTTAAACTTGTTTACTAGACGATGTTGTAATAAAAAATTCAGTTTCCTTACAAGAAAATCATATGTAGCCATATTTGTCTAGAAATCGATAACTCCAGTTAACGTGGGGGTTTCGAGGATGGCGTCAGATGGCAATCGGTCATCTTAACCCGCCCCACAACCGGTCCCTGATACTTAACTGGGATAACGCTAGGCTAGGAAGCGTGCTTTTTTTATTAACGACTACACGACACGGCAGACGTTGTCCTGTATGAACGTTGGGTTACTTAGTATTTGTTACATTCGCGTTCCCGTTATCTTTTTCAAATTTCCCGTAATAAACAGACAAACATTTTTAAGTATATAAACCTTGTTCTAACAATACTGAATGTAGCGGCCGCTACATAACAACATGGCAATGATGTCGAGTGAAAAAGGTTACACCAAAGCAAACTAGATGGCGCTGTACGACGACCGCAGTACAAGAACTAACTCACGCATGCGAAGTTTCTACTTACGATCACTATGTATAGACCTTCCGACGAACAACTGTCGGCGAGGCATTTTGAAACTTTGTATGAAATGGGATACATTTTTTAAAAGTAATCCAGAGAAGTTGTGGATGAGAATGGCCCAGGAAAGAGGAAGATGAATCAAGAAGGAGGAGGTCTTTGCCCAGCAGTGGAACACAATACGTTATTAAAAAAAAAACAGAATTGGTCGTGCCTTTAAAATATTTCTAGATGGCAATAGACTGGATTTTACGTCTGATCTTGAATCGGGCAAAACAACGTCTGCCGAGTCATCTAGAGTCATAGTCACCTAATTAGTCAAAAATGTGTATATATACATACATTTTACACTATTTAGGTGACGATGACAGTTGTCATAAGGACGTAAGTGCCAAATAAGCGACTTTTTCCCTCTAAATAAAAACGTATCACCCCACAAAAGTCATCGCCTGTCAAGGTTGGATAGTCAACGTCCGTGTTCACTTCATTCTTTAATATCGCGTAATAGGCGATCGAAGTCTACCGGCGGTGGGGAACGACTCTCGCGAGATACGGTTTACGTTTAAGGCCAGTCACCCTGTATAGAAAGAGGTGCCACGAATTTTTGTTTACTATTCGGTATACGGCTGAATACTGCAAAATATCCGATTCGAATTAGATCAGAAAATATTCTATTCTAAATTTGAAAATACTTACTTTTATTTTAAAACTTTATTTTTTAAAATTACGAATAATAATAAACCATGCCGCGATAATTGTTGAAAAAAAAAAATAGAAACTTTTTTAATGCAAAATAATAATAGAATACTTTCAAAAAAAAGAGAAAGCTCTCTTGAACTGAAGGAACTTTTTTAAGGTTTAGAACTTTGATAAAAAAACGGGCTTTTTTTGAAAAAAAAAAAATATCGGGATATGACAATAAAAAAAAGTATCTTTATAGGTATTTCTTCTGATACTAGTATAATTCGTTATACTGATAAGAGACCCATAAAATGCCCTTATGTTACATTATATTTAACAAAAAAGGTACGTATTTTCTAAGAATTATAACGAAATTATATAATTATTATATAATACACAACCCAAAACGTAAGAATAGATAACTAATCTGTGTAATATTCTAATAAAAATGTTAACAGAGATTGTCCTCTCTTTTTAAAGTAACATCTATATCTTAGTTTTAATATCCTACATTTTACCATTTTACAATAACACGTAATATAACAGAGTTCTTAGAAAACGAGACGGTATTCGTTATGAAAATTAATTCAACTTCTATATTTCCCATTAATCATTTCAATTTCATACATCGCACTTTAGCTTTTAAATGATTTTAATAACTTTAACAAAACTAATAATTTGACTTTACTTTTAATAAAATCAATTGCAACAAATTTTGAATTACGTTAATCTAATTCGATGTGTGCGATATCATATTATAGGGCGAAAGAAATTATAATATAACAAGCGAACCCGGCAGACGTTGGCCTGCCCGAACGTTTTGGCTTCCTCTTTATTGAATATCAAAAAATAGCGCCATCTATTGGTCGCTTACCCCACTGACTGCCGGCCGCCTCTTACGACATTAACATATTAAATCTGTCATATCTTTTAAGATATTCACTTTAATGATATGCTGTAAAGGGCAATTATGATCTGCATAAAATATACTACGTATGTAATTGAATAAGGATCAATGGGGAATTCTATAAAATACCTTCGTAAATGGTTCATTACTTTTTGTAATATGTAAAAGATACAAAAAGTTACTGTGGCTTATCCTTAGGAGATTGACATATGCCATTGCTGACTTTTTTATAGATCTTTTTAAGATCTACAATTCCGTAGTACATTATTTTGATCTATCTCGTAAGGTTTAGCCAGCGCACGCAATGTAAAAGCACAAAATACGTTTCTTACGTCATCGGGTTACAAATCTCTGAAATTGTCGGCTTTTATCTACTATAATACGCAAGTATTATACATTTATACCTTCTCCTTGAATTGCTCTGTTTATGAACGAATACCGCATTAAAATACGTTACGTATGTAATGATGGTCTATACAACTTTACAGTGATGCCGGCATACGTGCTTTTAACATCCCCAATTGTTGCTATTGGTACAAGTAAATTGACTAATAAAACTGTATGTAAATTTTAGCTGCCCTATATGACATTGTCATACTGCATACGTTTAATTAAAAAAGTTGTATTGATTTCAAATGATGTCGTTTCACTTACGAGCAGTGTTTCCTCTAAGCTATAGCAGCATAAAAGCAGAAAATAAACTATGACAAAAAGTTTAATTAATTGTAAACCTGATAAACCGCTAAGTAGAGTTTGTCATATATAAAAAATACGGTACAAAAATCTTGTAAATTGTATTTTGAAATTACAAAAATGGTCGCACTATTTTTTTCATTTTGGTAAAAATTGCACACGTTAAAAAAAAGAATCTTACAAAAATTAGAGGGAACACTACTGCTACTGGAGTCGGGAATTCGTTACACTTACATTGTATTAGAGAAAACTTACTTTTTCCTATGAAAAATTCGTTTTCCACAAGAAAAAATAGTTTGTCCCGAGAAAAAAATAGTTTTTTCCTAAGAATATTTAGTTTTTCCTAAAAAAAATTAGTTTTTTCTATCGTATATCATGTCGAGCAGCTTGAGAAAGAGATCGGGCGATATGGTGGACTCTGCGGGTAGTTCCCTCGCGCGTCGCACTACTGAGTCGTATCTCAGTTTCTCCTCCCTCTCGTATATGGAAGGGAGCTCCAGCTCCTCGTACAGCCTCTTGACCCTCTCGATGTGAGCGGGTTCCGAGCTGCCGTAGCAGGCGGCAAAAACTTTGCGCTGGTTCGGAGAGCATCGCTGCAGCGCCTGCACGGCCAACCACGAGCACTTACCCTCTTGAATGTCGGTGCCCACTTTACCGGTCACGTTTTCGACGCCGAAACAGTCTATGAAGTCGTCCTGCAAGGCGTATTTTATAATCAAGGAATCAAACCGCCAGGGACCGTGGCCAAAGCTTTTAAAAAAAATAACTGGAGTTGTGAAGATAATATTAAATATATCTTAAACTAGCGGACCCAGCAGACGTTGTCCTACCCGAAAATTGGGTTACTTACTATTTACTACATTCTATTATCATATAATAAAGTCCCCGTTTCCTTTCCCGTTCCGTAATGGTTCACTATTTTGGCGGTAATGGCTTAAACACGGAAGATATATGCTGTCGTGGGGTTTTTTGAAGGACTACTTAAGATAAACATTTCCTTCATACACTATATACGTGTAATTTAACAGTTTTTACAGCGCACGCCAGAAAAGCTCGCAGGTAGCAAGGGACCGAGACAGGAAACCGCGACAGGAGACTGCGACACTCACACTTGGTCATATGACAATACATGAATGTAACTTCGCGAGCGAGACACGACACAGCAGAGAGCGTTCATACATAGAGAGTGTCGCAGTCTCCTGTCTCGGTCGCTTGTCTCAGTCTCGCTCGCGGACCGCTATCTTTGAGAGGAACTTACAACAAACTCCATTGGGTGCATAATTTTTTTGTTCGTTTTATTATAGCTGAAAATACTTACCTGCATCTGAAACAGGTGCCCAATGTCCAGGCAGATCTCCTCGGCCAGCCTGTGCGTGCGTCCGTCCGTCACGCCGGCCAGCAGCAGGCCGCAGCAGACGGGCAGCTTGTACGTGTAGTACGCCGTCTTGTAGCGCACGATGGCGCTGTAGCGCTCCAACGTGAACAGGCTGTAGTCGGTTCTTTTGAGATACGCTGAGGCATAGTCTAAATGCTGCCCCATGGACGTGTATAGGGCGGTCTACAAACATAAGATTTTCTTGCTTAATAACTGAACTATAAAGTGACGACTGCTGGAGTAAGGCAGTGACTAAGTAAGGCAGTGGTGTCCGAAGCTAGGAAAGTGGAGCATTGGTCGTCCAGCAACTAGGTGGGTTGACGACCTTTACTCCGTTTCTGCGTTTAAGCAGGGTACAGAAATCGTTTGTGGACGCGAGTATACGCTTTAACAGAATCCCAGATGCCATATTAAATTTGTCTATAGTCAAATTGAAACACGTCGTCGAACGTCTTCGATTTGTTGTATGCAGTAGTAACTTGCATGAGAAACTAAACTACTTTGCTTTAATCCGCGAATGAATACGAGGGAAAATCGGTGTAATGCTGCAACTCTATACTCTGTAGAAATAAATGAAACTGTAAACTGAATCTATACTCTAGAGAAATAATTGAAAAAATTCAAAGGCAGCAACCCGAAAGCTACATTACCGAACCCACCACCAAAGCACAGCACTACACCGACTTTACGATATGCCCCTACGCACTTTTCGATTCGACATCAAAGCATCATCGTCAGAAGATAGACTTTACAAAGGTTTTCGTAAAGTCACGATAGGGCACGGATCCCCTTATAAAAAAAGGATAACCTTATAAAACAAGGGTATTCATTGTGGCATTTCCCGCGAAAAAGATGCACTCTCCGTTCTTGACTCTTCAGATGTGGTTGAAGACATAAAAATAGAAATAGAAAATTCTTAAGAATATCTATAGAGAACTCACTTTGGAAGGAGTTGCAGATAAAATACTTCACTTTCGCATTTACATGCGATTTCTGCGTTGTAGGAGTATGCTCATAGAACGAGCTTGTACAACCCCTAACGCGCATAATATAATATTAGATATATTATTGCGTTATAAGATCACAGTGTTATAGAGGGGATTACAGTATTACGTTACTATTAAGATGTAATCGATCATTGTTTTTATCTACGTTATGTACTAGAAGGTAATCCGCGTAAAATACGGAAAACCAGAGTTTAGTTTAGTTTAGAGATTGTCTACTACTTTGTAATTTATTAAAGATATGTTACATAGTCTTTGTTAAAAAGTATTTAATAGGCCCAACAATTCTTCTTATCTATACTAATATATATATATATTAGCAAACAAATAAGCTGAAGAGTTTGTTTGTTTGCTTGAACTCGCTAATTTCAGGAACTACTGGTCCACTTTGACCAATTCTTTCAGTATTAGATAACCCATTTATCGTGAGTGCTAAAAAGAAATTGGGATATTATTCCTGAAATACTGGTAGGGGATCAGGACGAGATGGGCTTTTATTACCTGGCGATAAATTTCCCATAAAATTCCTCATCCTGGATCCGTTATGAATACCGGCTCCTTTGATAAATTTAATTACGTGCTAATTTGTGAGAAAATAATAGAATAAATTTGCGAAAAATAACAATTACATTTTTTATTTTAATAAGGTGGCAAGCAAGGTGGCAAGGCCGCTAGGTGTGTTTTTTTATGTTACAAAGGGCAAAAGAGCAGGCAGCAGGCAGCTAAGTGCCTACTGACGCACACGAACATCTGCACAACCAGGAGCCTAGCAGATGTGATGCTGGCCTTTAATGATGAGTTTAGGCCACCGGGAAGTCTCACAAACCGAACGAAAAGCGACAACAATACCATCACTTGACATGACTATTACATCCATTCCTTACATATTTTTTAGTATTGGCAGCTGAACTTATCCATGACAAATAGATATTGAACGTATAAATAGCGTTATTGAATAGCCCCGGATTTTTTTATATTTTGTTGTATCTTTAAAGTCTCGGCAACTCAATGGCCGCGGCAGGAGGGATTGAAGTTCAGTGCAAACCTCGACCGCACTGGGTTATCGTCGAATTTAAGCTTTTAAAATAGTTTAATTGTAGGGAATAAAGAAAATACAGTCCGATGCTAAGAAATCTCACATGAGAACATTCTTTTTTAAATCGTTTTTATTTTTTTACTTAAAAATACATTTAATACGGGATTAAAGATAATTTTAATACCTAACCCGTGAATAATCTTTAATCTCATATTTAAAAAATAAAAACATTTTACAAAAAAATGCTCCCGTGTGCGATTTCATTGCAGCGCTATGAATGTTCAGGCATCAGTGAAATATTAATCACTGAAACGTTTTACAGATTAACCCTAACTTTGCGGCCAACGCCTCATTTTTCTACTGTTATAAAATGTATAGAAATTTAAAAAAATCTTTATTTTAGTTGTATAGACATTAAGAAATAAGGTACTTCGTACTGTCTGCTAAATTGTAACAGCAGTTAAAATTTCTTTAAATATTTTTTTTTATTAAAAAGTTTGGAAAAAAAATACGTGTGTTGGTATCGTTAGATAGGTACGTACGACCTATTACGTATACATAGATCCTGTGTACGTAATAAGTCATATATTTTAAGAAAATCTGTCCATACCGCACACAAAAGTTATTTCCGGGAACTGATTTCATAGTGATAAAGGAACTAATCTAAGTTGATCTATAAACATGGTTGTTACCTGTTGTTACATGTAGATAAAAAGAAAACTTGCGAGAGCCCACAGACTTCCTTAATCTGGCGTTATCAAAAAATCAATTCTTAGAGGATGTCCACTAACCATAAACTACGTCAAATTTCATCTCTTTACGTCCCATGGTTTTGGAGATTTCATGTTCGTGACCTTTCGCTTTTATACATAATATATGTTGAGGAAAAACCTATAAGTCAAATCGGTGTGTTTGAAAAAAAAAAAAACAGCTAGATATACGTTTTTACATGTTTTCTGACTGTGCAAAGTTTAGTCTAGGTGCAGGTCCGATAATAATTGCCAAGCGAAGTAGATAATAGAGTTACACAGAGTAGTTTGTCTTACCAAAAAATACGAGTGTTTTGCCTCTCATTACTCTGTGGAATCAATTGCCAGGATCACATTATCAATAATCTCTAATTATATAACAAATAAATCGGCCAAGTTATCTAGTCCATAGATAAGACTACTTTGTAAGAACGAATAAATGCAATGGTACCTACACTTATGTATAAAGCTGAAGAGTTTGTTTGTTTGCTTGATCGCGCTAATCTCAGGAACTACTACTTCCGTTAGATAGCCCATTTATCGAGAAAGACTTCATCACGTTCATTTTTTTCGCAAGGCGCGGGTAACAAACTAATATTTGTTAATAGTCAAATATGGACTGCATTTTGAGTGAGAAAAATCTATGTACACCTAATTGTATGATATTTCCTAGCTATATCTAGTTCCCCACTGTCTAAGAGTATGTATCACATTCATTTTCCTTTTTAATTTTATACAAAATTTTCTCAAAGACCTTTCAAATCGCACCGTTACTCGGAGTATCGTGTTTCGCAGAAAAAAACCTCTATCATTGTCATACAAATGTATCTGTTGTTTCTCGTGAAATATATTTGGCCGATCTGTCTGAAGCGATTCGATAAAGAGACACCTCGCATTAACATAAGACTCACAGATGCGATACTTGCCTTTGAAATTAAGAATGTTTCTTTCTTGGAAAGCTTAATTTCTCTTATACGTATAACAAGACTATAACACATTTATATACGATTGAAAGGAGACGTTTATCCTAATATTTGATGATTTTTTTTATTTCTAAGTGACTACAGTATATACAGACTTGAGATGAAATATATAATGACATAATATTAAATATTTTCTCCTTAGTTTTTTTAAGAAATTGATTTATAAGTCATTCTTTTATAACGTTACTAACACCGGCAACTGTGACCTCAATGGAAAAAGGCCTTTGATAGCCAAACAAAGCGATAGGGGTTCAAAGCGCACGGCATAAAGGGGGAAAAGCTTCAAAAAGTGTTTCTCAAGTAACAGCGTTTCTTGATACGTGTGGTTTTCCATGAAAGTTTTCTCTTTCCGCAAGAAAGTATCGGACTCTATAAGGATTTAGACTGCTTTTAGGTAAGGCAAATAATGAATTGATTGATTCATCATCATCATTATTATCCAGCTGTTCTATACTTTAATCGCTAATTATAAAAAAGACTGTTAAAACGTAAAAAATAACAAAGTATTTAAGGCATAGTTTTGCATTGATAAACTGTATGTTAAGGGAATATTATATCTGACTAGCGGACTCGGCAGACGTTATTCTGTCCGAACGTTGGGTTAATGAGTATTTACTACATTCCATTATTCTATAATATTATCCCCTTTCCCGTTTCCTTTCCCATTCCCGTTCCGATTTCGGTTCCTGTTCCGGTACCCGTTCGCGTTCCCATCCCCGTTCCCGTTAATAAGGGAGAGTAGAGCCGCCTTCTCCTTCTCCTTCTTCCTCACCACGTCGAGGGCGCGGTTCTTCCACGTACTCTTTCTTAGCTTGATTGGACGACTGCCCACGTAGCGACCTGAATTTTATTAGCACTATTCATTTGTTATCATTATTATCTAAAGAAATTTGGTTCTTGTTGAAATAATACTCAATCTTTTTTTCTGACTAACTTCCCTAGTGTCCCGCGGGCCTCTCTTGGTGGCCCGCGACTGTTTTATAAAAGGCAATCTTATTTCTTTTACTAGCGACGCCCACGGACGTCGCCTCGGTGCAGATACGCCAGAAAATAAATCTATATCTTACTATACAAAATTCTCGTGTCACAATGTTAGTTACCATACATAGGCTTGACCGACATAATAATTATGACACTATATGCATATTCAGTAGGTCAGAGTATCGGCTAACTTAACCCGAAAGTACGAATTAAGTTTCAATTAATAGTTTGAATGGAATTTTACAAATCTCCATTATTTTTCATTCGTAGCGAATGGCTGCGGATTTTCAGAAGATCTAACTGAATTGAATTTTGTTATTCTTTGTTCATCGAAATGAAGAACAGACGGGTTTTATTAGCATATTTCAATCTGTATTTTTTTAATAACATTGGCTCGAGTCTATTCCGATGAATTTATAATTTTGTTCTATTTATTTTGCTTACCCCGAATATTTGACTCTATTTTTTGTTTGCTTCATAAATAACATTCGACGATTTCCCTGCTTTATCAAAAAGCAGATTTTAATGTGTTGACAGAAAAAATATGAAATTGCTTTCTTGTTTTAAGTATCGTATACCTACATATAGTATGCATTTACATAGACTTCACTTTTTTAAAAATGACTGTCTTGGCAAATAAAAGAAGTTATATTATTAATTATAATTTGCATGTTTAACATACATTGATATAAAAATAAAAAATATATACTAACTTAATAACAATTTGAGATTCCGTATTAAAATGAGACTATACATTTATAATTGCTAAAAGATCAAAGACTAGTGTCAAAATCTTTGCCTTTACATTTTTTTGACATAATTTTAAGACATAAAAGAATAATTTCTTAATAATTATTACATTATTATTATAACAACGGCTTTTAAACTCACGCTTATGTTATACCGGGATTGCGTTTTAATGTTGGACTTTAAATATATTTTTAAATATATTTCGTAAATGCAATAAATATTATTGAGCATAGATTTTACAGTTTGCTTCATAAATTTTATCATCTTAAATTGCCAATAAAAACAATTTGAATAAATATATATTACTCACTATGATATTTAATTGCTATATTAAAAGCAAAATGTATGGATTCGCACATGTAAGAAAATATTTTGAATAAAAAAAAGTATCTCATATAAAAAATAATTGGTATGTAAAAAATTAGGCAATTAATTATATTCGTAATACTCATATGGAATTATAATTATGCAATATATATAAATGTTTTTAATACATCAGACTTTTAAACTAAAATTTGTAGACAAGCGGTTGCAAATATCTTAGTTCGGAAGACAGCACTGATTCGTCTTTGGCCAGTTCAGCGACCATTTCTCTGGCGCGGTTGTTGGCGTACTCGTGGCCACAGTCGTGGCGGTCTACCATTTTCGACAGGGCCATGCTGAGCTGGGCTCTGGCACCGCCGTCCGAAGAATCCACCAGTGTCTTCATCACATCCTGAGAGAATCCCTGGAAATGATATGTTATTTTTTAAATAAATAAAATGACTATTCTAGACGTTATCTATATGAATATATACATGAAGCAAAAACTATCCTAACCATTTTACGAAAATTGCTCCGATGGAGGAGTATAAAATTTGGCACAATTATAGTATGTATAAAGAAGAGTGTGCGAATTCAAATATTTTT
Organism: Charaxes varanes; assembly: GCA_024363005.1. Classification (NCBI taxonomy): domain Eukaryota; kingdom Metazoa; phylum Arthropoda; class Insecta; order Lepidoptera; family Nymphalidae; genus Charaxes; species Charaxes varanes. The sequence continues at coordinate 584,089 of JANCMC010024695.1, forward strand.
ATAAAATGTGCATTATTAAATAGAAATCACACGCACACCAATGCCAAACGATTTATACACACATGTATACATGTTACTATAAGGTGGTGTCAAAGAGTAGTAATGACGACCGTATGTATGTATATTAATTGTCTAATATATTAACAAGGTCTATGTAAAATGAATTAATTTTTTTTATGTAGCTTTAAATAGGTATATAGCACGAAAATTTAAATTACTGTGGCTGAATTGCGACCAGCTGTCAATATCTAGTTTATAAAATGATGTGACCGCTGCCGCATGCCGCACACAGCAGTTATGTGCGTTAGTCTCACGAAAACAGGTCTTAAGTTTCACTTGCATTTAACTACCAATATAAATGAATAGCTTCAATACCAAACTCCCATATTACCTTTGAATTATTTAGCTGAACCTCAAAAACGCCATAACAATTTAATATCCCATAAATTTGCTATCACTACAACAAGGATACCCTTATCTTGGCGAAGTCCTAACATTTTTACAACACTAATAAAAACGCTTTTATATTTCCCACAAATTCCTTGAGACGACATTTTTGTGAGATGCGTACAGAAATAAATATTAAGTGAATATTTCACTACGAATGATAGATGATATAACATGTTATTAGTCAAAATATAAAACAAAGTAATATAACAAAGATATGAAAATCATGTCATAGAGAAATAATGTTGAAATCAAACCTATAGAAAATAAATGAATCTGAAATAGAAATTTAAATTAAATGAAACCGTTAAGAAAATTATTTGATTTAAGAACAATAACAAAATGAAAACAACGCCATCTATTATTACCTCTCAATACTAGAT